>PVIH01004330.1:121836-142373 GCA_004025045.1 Sigmodon hispidus
AAAACCCTATTTCCTTTCTTTGAGCTGAGTTACATTGGGCCAGACCATTAGTGACTAGTTCTTTAGAAACTGCCTTTGTTAAAACCTGATAGTTCTGTGGAAACAAGGCCTCTAAATCTGTAGCATCTTCTTTCATACCATTCTTTCAGGTAGAAGAGAAGCAACTTGATAAATGCCAGACACAGGCACCTTCTGTCCCTTCTAGGAAATGGGGGAAGCCATTTTTTATGATACTGTGTGGCTTTTTAATCTTTCACAGTGAGTGAGGTGGAATAGCAGGTCTCTTTACACTGAGTGCCTCAAACTCAAAAGGGCCACTAGATATTTGATTTTAAGACAGGGTCTCATTCTGTACCCAGCATTCACAATTAGAACAGGGTGGCCTCAAATTCAAGACCTGTTTAGCCCTGGCCATAGGCTATTTTAGATGTCAAGGGAAAAACATCAAAACACTACACATCCATTACTGCTACACTTTCTTTTGATGAAAAAATTTTTATGGCTCCTGACACTTGGTATAATTAAACTAGTACTTACATGAAAACCAGTGGAAATGGGTTATGTTGCATGTGTTTCAATGTTTAAGAAGTCATTCAGTGCTCAACAGTGTACTTCTCCCTCATTACTAGATGGCCATGGTTAAAAATAAAGGACTTGGTATTTTATTTCTATTTTTCTATAAATGGCTACTAGCTGTTAGAACAGAAACAAACTTAAAGCTGAACTATGTTAGGCTCAGAGAAATCTCCCATGGTAAGCCAAGAGCACCAAGGAACTTCCTCAAGAGGTTGGTCACCTTTAATTCCAACCAGGTGATCCTTTATTACACTGTGTTAGTTTTCCTCAGTAACAAAGGGGCAGCAATTACCACTATGAATTTGACAGAATTGTAGGAACTACTGCAAACTGAAAGTGAAATTCCTCAGTGTCATAGAAAGAAAACACCCTTCAGATATTCAACAGCAAAACAAATAGCATTCATAAATCACTTGGTATATCTGAAAAACGGCTCTCACCTTTCTGAAATCTCTTCTAGTAACTCCATAAGTTTAGCAGCCAAGCCAAGACGGCGGAATTCAGGGGCGACAGACAGAGCCGTGACGTGGCCATGCCATTCTTCTCTAGCTACTGAACCTTCTGCTTTGCCCATAACTGCCAACAGAAAATTGCGTCAATTATTAATACACTAATTTGCATGTAAATGTAGAATTACTATTTACCATTTTATGCTAAAAATGTACCAAAGTTTTAATTAATTTTTAAGTATTACCATCAACCTAATGATTAATGCTATGATCTGAAACTCCACTTGCAAATGATATTCTATATCTACTTCTAAAGTTAGACTTAAAATGTTTAAAATCAATAAGTTAAAAACCAAGAAAGACTAAGGATACTTTTGTCTGAATAAGCTACATTTGAAGTTATATTTACAATGTATATATAACTGTAGCAATTTATAGCTTAAGTTTTTGTTAGAAATTAGGTAAGTACATATGCTTTAATCACTGCATTATATATCAAGCAAACCTTACAGAAATCTAACATATGAAAGATTCAAAAAGACTTAAATCATATCTGGTAGGTTCACTTCTGTATCCCTCAGTCTAGCACAAGGCTGGATACAGAACAGATGTGGTAAAGTGCTGGTAACTGATTAGAAAATAAAATCCCACCCTTCGTGATCTACATCAAATTCCATAGAACAAAGCAGACTGAAACCTGTATTAAAATCTCTACTCACCCAAAAAAGTACTAGTGGGACTGTACTTACTATAACCCATTAGCTCTCCGCCAGGTGCCTCTGCAACGATGAAATACTCTGGCCAGTGGGCAAGATACTGTAAATAAAAAGGAATCCCATACTATACTTGTTAAGGAATATGAAGGGTAATAAGCAGCAAAAGGTTCCTCATTACAGGATATTTTAGGGGGTGTGTGTGGGGGAACATTTAAAAATATACTGTCAGCCAGCCAGGCACAGTGGCGCATGTCTTCAATCCCAGCAGCTAGGAGGCATAGAGGAACTGAGATCTCTCTGAGTTTGAGGCCAGCCTGGTATACATAGTGCATTACAGGACAGCCAGGGCTCTGTGACACAAATTGCTGTCTGGCTGGAGAGGTGGCTTGGTAGATAAAGTGCCTGTTGTATAATGGTGAGGACTGGAGCTCAGACACCTATCTCCCACATAGAAACTAGATGGGCCTGCCTACCTGCTTAGAATCCTCGGGGAGGGTGTGCAAGTGGAGAGTGATTAAGACAGCAGGCATCAGCCTCTAACCTCTACACACACCCTCCACACACAAATACAAAAGAAAGCATTGCCATTTTATCCTCTGCTTAGTGCATTGGGATTTATCTAATCATACCAGTAAATAGAATACTTACATTAACACTAACCTTTAACAAAATTGCCTGGAAATGTAGAATGGATATGGTACCATCTAGTAGAAAGCAGAATCTCTTACACAGTTATTGCATGAACTCTAGTTAGTATATAATGAAAATAGGGAGCCAGATATTGGGGAGAAGCTGGAATATCAGAAAGAGGAAATAGACCACAGTCAATTCTCACCCAGCCAACTTCTCAGGCCGAATATGGTAAATGCTATATCTTCAAAGGTCCTCAGCCTGAATGGTCACTTCTACAGAATGAATGAATCTTTGCCTTCTCTTGCCTTAAATATCTTCCCTGCCCAGCTGTTTCACTTCCTGGTTCAACTCTGAATTATAATACTAGAGTTAGGATTAAAGGTGTGAGGTATCACTGTTTGGCTGTTAGGTCTTAAACTCACAGAAATCCAGAGAAAGCTCTCTGTCTCCTGAAAGTTGGGATTAAAGGCATGGATCACCACTCTCTGACCTTCAGGGCTTGACTATGGGTGATTCTGTTCTCTGACATTCCAGGCTGATTTTATTAAATATACAATATATCACCACATACAGTACTCAGCTGCTTGGCACATAGCTACTCAGTACATTCTTATTTCCCAAATTGCACTGAAAAAATCAATAGCCAGTTTCTACTTTGACTGCTGCTATGCAACTACTAAATTTGTTAAAGAATCAGTTATGTTCAAAGTCTATCTGGCCTGTATGTGCCTGTAACCCCAGCATGAAAGCAGAAGCATCTCTAGTTCAAGCCAGACTGGGACCCAAAGCAAGCCCCTGGGGCTCAGAATGAGTAAATGAATGGTCACTCTTCAGCCTGGGTGTCCATCTTTACTGCTAGGATCACTGCTGTGTTCCTTTCTCCTTCGTGTCAGCTTTCTGATGAAGTCACATAAGACACTATTTACTAAAAAGTTCTCAGAAAACCTCACCAGGGTTAGTCTTCAAACTTTCCTCTAAAGGGCAGTCACTTCTTCCAGAACTCAATGGGGCAGGCCAGCTGGTTTCCTGTCAATCCAGCAAGTGACACCACAACCATCTCTCCTCTGCCTGATGGAAGAACCTAGAGACCTCCTATAATATCCCACTCCCTACATAAATGCTCGCTAGAGCATATACATTCAAAGTAAATTGTTTTGCAGTCTACTATTTCTCCCATTTTACTATACAATGAAAATTTTTGTGATACACAATTCTTCAAAAACCTAGATATACCAATTAATACTCTGGAGGTCTTCCTGATTTTTCTATTCTGTTTCTGATGTGGCCTCTTAATGTTTATACTTACTAATTTTGTTGCTGTAGCATTCCTTTACATGGGAACACAACTCAAATACCTCATTCTTCTGCCAGATGACATCTGGGTCATTTCTAATTTCCTTTTTTTTTTTTTTTTTTTTCCATTTCTAATTTCTAAAAAAAGACTTTAGATCCTTCATGGCCTTTATGAAGACAACTTAATTTATATTCCATTTCCTAACTGGTGAGTGTGAATGGCATTCCAAATCTTTAATATAATTCTCTTAAATTTTTGTGATGTCACTTTTTTTGTAAAAGGACAATAATGTAAGGTCTTGGAGACTAACAGTCTGTCATATCTACCCAAAGTATGAACACCACAGGCACTATCAACATGGGTGTATCCTGTTTTAAAAAAAAATCTTAAGTGGTGAGCCAGATTTGGTCCATGCATCTTATGTTTGCCAAAACCTGGAGAAAAGTGCCTGTTTACTCTTATTTTCAGCCTTCAGGAAATATAATTACCGAGTATACTTCTAAAAATCTTTTCAGAAAGATTGTGCCAGATGGACTGTGGCACTAGCAGTTTCTAAGGTACCTTAACTTCACCAGCAGCAGCACTTAGTTGTATCTTTTTCTAGATGGTCTGATAAATTGGTGTCTTTTGAGTGATGAAGCTGAGCTCCAACTTCATTGGCCTCCTCTGTCCTTGTAAGCTTCCAGTCAATTCCCCAGTCTACCAGCAGTCATCAGTGAAACAGTGGAGAAGGCAGTCCTCTTTGTGTCCTAAGCCACCAACCTGTCATTGCAGCGTAATCAACAATACCCTAACTTAACACATTTTTTTACTCACTTTCTACCGAGATGACAGAAACTGCTATTACCAAACCCTTTATTTGTTATGCGTTACTTCAGCAACAGATGAGGAGGAGGCAGATACTAGACAGTGACAGAGAATGGTTTAGAGTGCTTCCCAAACAGATTGCCTTCCCTCTGACTGCATAGCCAGAAACACACCATCTAGACCACAAAGACCCAGGCTTTCCTGAGCAGGGCTGCTGGAGACATCATGGAGTAGGTGTACTCTGAGCTATGTGTCCCTCTAGATTTGATTCACAGTGGAGCGAGACAGGCCCTGAATCACTGTTGTGTTGCTGCTGTGTACGGCCAGGGCGGGCAGCAAAGCTACAGTAAGTAGTACGGACTCATATAAAGTCATTATATTCAGTCTGTAGGCAGGCCTACACTCTCACTCCCATTTTTGTAATTGCTTACGCCTTCCCAAACCTACATGTCTAAACTTTCTTTAGTACTCATGTTTTTTCCTTCTGTTTCTTCAATTTTCTTTTTCTTCAAA
The DNA here is from genome assembly GCA_004025045.1 of Sigmodon hispidus. Classification (NCBI taxonomy): domain Eukaryota; kingdom Metazoa; phylum Chordata; class Mammalia; order Rodentia; family Cricetidae; genus Sigmodon; species Sigmodon hispidus. Next base: position 126,825 of record PVIH01004330.1, read on the forward strand.
AATAATCTTTAGTTTTACTTTTTTTCTCCTCAAAAAGGATACAGTTTCTGTAAGTGGATCCAAGTTACTGAAAGAAATAAGAAATGACAATAAGAATTCCTGAATTTGATTTAAGTAAACTTGCTAAAAATAGAAAGATTATGTTAATCAAAACAAAATAAGGGCTGGCCACAGCACTCTATGGGCACACAAGTGGATCTCTGCCAGCCTGGCCTACAGAGAGAACTCCAGGACAGCCAGGATTACACAGAGAAACCCTATCTCAAACCAAACAAACCAAAGAAAACCAAATGTGTTTCTTTTACAACTCTGAAACCAACCTGAGAACCAAAGAAAATGTTTAAATGACCCAGTAGTCATATGTAACACCAATAAAGGGATCCGTACTTTTTCATTTAACTGTTTCTCCATCAGACTTACACTTACATAGCTATGAGGAACAATTACGCATGCATCTGACATGGACAGCCAGCCCTACTCACCTGCTCCCTATTACAATCTACCCCTTCTCAATGAGAGTCCCCCCACCTTCACTTTTGCTACGACTACAAACCCTCATGGACCCCATATATATTCTTTCATGCCACTGACCAAAAATAATGCATGTGTATTACTTGCAGAAGCAGCAAATACAGAGGTTGAAAACAATCTCCTAAAATGAAAATCCTCCATAAAGGTCGGATACAGTGTTTGGATATTGACTGATAAACAGTGATGAGTATGATGCTATTTGTTATCCTGGTCAGTCAGAGCCAGTGACTCAATCCCATGAAAAATCTGTTACAGATTTCTCAAAAGTATCCTTCTTTCTTCATGTGATGCTTTCTGTGCTGTTCAATAAAGATAGAGTGAAACCCTTTGTGAGGGACAGAAAGAGATTCACAAGAAAGCCTTCAGACAGGCAAAGATGAAGACTCATGAAATAGAGGATGGTGGATACAGGGAGCATGAAGTAGAGAATTCAATTCTGGACTTGCTCTTGCTTAAATGGCACCAAGGGGAAGGAAGTGCTTTTCTTTCTTTCCTTAATGCAACATGATTGGTAACTGGGAGTTCTGTGTTTACTCCATGCAAATACCCACTTTACACTTAAAACAACCCTGTTGTTACTCATACAGTATACTGGATAGTTAGTGGTGGTTGGTTGACTGGTTTTCTTGTCAATATAAATCTAGACATATGGGAAGAAGCAACCTCAATTGAATGGCTGATGTGGGAAGGCCCAGGCTACAGTGGGTGGTGCCACCCCTGGGCAGGCAGTTCTAGGGTATGTAAGAAAGAACTAAGCAAGCCAGGGGAAAAGCCAGCTACCAGCAGTCCTACATGGGTTCTGCTTCACTTCCTGCCTCCAGGTTCCTGCCTTGGCTTCCCACAGTTGATGACTGGGACTCAGAATATTTTGGTCAGCGTTTAGCACAGCAATAGAAACCTTAAGATATACTAGCTATATAAATACTCTCAATTTTAAGTTCTTCACTTAAAAATAAATACATTACATGTTGACATGAGTAATTTTACCAAGAAATATAGTGACATGGTCAAAAAAGTTTTTTCAGTGTCTGATTTAAAAGAAAACAGCTGACTTCTCTAGTGCTTGTGATGCTTGCTACTGAGAGACCGCACACCTGCAAAGAAAGCTCAGCACTGTGAGAACAGACTCATGAACTAATCCTGAGGACCTCTGGGTGCTACGGCCCTGCCCTGGAGAGTCAGTCACGCCCTCTATTTCTCAACTACTTCATGTCCTGGCTCACCTCAACTCTCCAACAGGCTGCCCTTCCTCCATCTCCTTACACACAAATGCAATAAACCATAAGGAAACTTTGCCAAAGGCCTAAGGCTGACCTCACCCAACTTAAAGCACCCACACCCAGGTTTGACCTCACCCACCTTAAAGTACCCACACCCAGGTTTCGCTTCTCTTCTGCCATTACACAGGCTGCCGACCTCACCCTCCTTACCATTCAGGACCTGTCTCTCAATTCTCTCTCCTGAGAGGAATGTACACTTGTGGCAGACACTTGGCCATCACCACCTGACACTCCACTCTACTGAAGTCCTCTGGTTAGCTGGCTTCCGGAACCCCACCCCAGATTTCCTCCCACCTCAGTTTGGCCTATCAGCTTCACTTACTCTAGCATTTGGCACTGAGAGGATATTTCAGTTTGGTTCTCATTTTTAAAACCATTGATTCCATCATTTATGTCATCTAGTTTCCTGTCACTATCTTCAGAGGGCTGATCCTTAAAATCCAATCTTTAGACCCAAGACCTAGGCCTTGAAACTCTCTTTTAAGCCTTGGCTCTAGACTCCTGCTGCATAAGCTATTACCTCCTACCCAGATAAACAGATACTGTGCTTGCCCAAACAGTCCCTAGGCCAGGGATCCATGCTTCAGCTTACTTCCCTGACAAAACACTTTCCCTGAACATCCTACCCAAAGCTCTGTATCCCTTTTCATGAAAGCTTCTATTCCCTGCTTCTTGTTTTATTTTTATATATATACATACACACACATATATATCTTTATTACACACCTACCTGTTCTCTAAAATATAAATTCTAAGGACACCAACTGATTTCTGTTCAGCCTCACTGCTGTGAGCAACAGCACATACGTAAAATGATCTGCACTAGTTGCTTCTTTCAATCCCTTCAACACCACCTAACCTGGTGACTCACTGCTTCCTAATAGGGCCTAGTAACAGAAATGAGAAAGTGGGCTCCTTTACTGCATTAAAAAGAAGAGGTGTTACCAAACCAGGTGAGCTGAAATCTAATGTTCAAAACTGATTCTCCTGTCTATTCCTGACACTTCAGGGACTGTATCATCTACACAGCATCTCCCATCATTCTAGGCCATTGCCAAGATCTCCTCAATGGCTTACCTGCCTGCTCCATTTTCTCTAATCAATCACCATGTACTCACTGGCTCAGAACTATGATTAAAGTCTTTTTAAACAACATGTGTCTGTACCAGATACACTCCCCCCATCCTATTCCCTAGACACCAGTATTAGAAGTATTTATAAGATATGTACACTGCATTACATAAGTAATCTACTGGTGACTTAAAGTACATTGGGGGGGGCACTTGGGTTATTTGCATACCACAGCAAGTATCACTGGATTTTGGTGTCTGGTGGGTCCTAGAAAGCAATCTTCCGTGGATACCGAAGAACCTCAGACTTAGATCCTCAAGCCCTATCCTCCAGAGTGCCAGGATCAACTTTTCTCATCATTTAATGGGTATGGTGTTTTGCCTGCATATATGTCTGTGTGCCACATTGTGTGCCTGGTGCCCATGGGAGCCAGAAAAGGACACCACATCCTCTGGAACTGGCATTACAGACAGGTGTGAGGCTCCATGTGTAGTGAACTCCTGTCCTCGGAAAGAGCAGCCAATGTTCTTAAATACTGAACCATCTCTCTAGCTCCATAGGACCAATTTTTTTTTTAATTTTTATTTTTTAAATAACTACCAGGGTCAATTTCCTTGGATGAGAATCCCCATCTACACCCATGTCAGGGCTGTGTGTGCAGCGCCTTCCTTCACCCCAAAACTGAGGACACCAGCACATGGCAGAATGTATGAAGATTAAATCGCATATTATTACATGAGTGCTTGCCATAAGTGTTAAATGCAGTGAAGATTCAACACAAGCTGGGCCTAATAGAAATCGCACGGATCGGTACTCAAGATGGTACCTAAAACTAGCTTCAACTGCAAGCAAAGGCCTACCCTTGCGTTACACTCCCGATTGCTGCATCTGCCCCCCCCCCACTTTCTCACCAGATCATCCATAGTAATCTCAGCCCAGAGTTCTTTCCCTTCTGAAACCTGAACCACCTGGTCCATAGTTCTCACTGCTCTGCCCTAAACACAGTAAGTGAGGAAACTTATCTCAAGCGAATAATCGAAGTGATGTGTCTACAGGAGTTCACGGTGGAATGTTTAGTTTCTTAAATGCACATAAATTTCCGAACTGCAAATCACAGGTCTTTTAAACTTAGATTTAAAAAAAACCACACACACACACACAGCACCAGGTTTTCCTGGGCACAGTGGACCTCTCACACTCACACACACACACACACACACACACACACACACACACAAAATGTAGTCTTGCCAAGTATAGTGGGGCATGCTTTTAATCCCTGCACTAGGAAGACAAATGCAGGATCTGGGAGTTCGAGGCCAGCCTGGTCTACGCAGTGAATTCCAGAATGCCAGAAATACAAAGTGAGACGCTGGTTTGTTTTTTCTTTCTCAATAATCTACTTTGGGCTGCTCAGCTACAGTAACCACTAAGCACAAACCACAACTTGCTGCGAGGGCCCTGAGCACTGCAAGGTTACTTCACTCGGATACAATTTAACCAACAGCGCGCCGCCTCCCGGCCCACCCTCCGCTGTGAGCCCAGGTCGGAGAGCCCAGCTCCATCTCCCCAGCGCACCCCGAGCGAGCGCCGCGCCTCGGCCAAGGTCACCGGCCAGAGCGCCCACCCGGCCCACGGCCCCGCGAGGCTGACCCCGGGCCGCGCTGCGCGGGGAGCGGCTGGCCGCGCCACACTCACATGTTGTTGAAGCGGAACAGGTCGTCGCAGGTGAAGGCCCGGAGCGTGGTCATCGCGCCGCAGCCAGCCTCCAAGCCCGCTCAGCGCGACCCCGCGCCCGCACTGCCGGAAGTACTCGCGCGCGCGCGGCCGCCATGGGGCGGGACAAAGAACTACTTCCGGACTAGAGGTTGCTGGGCGACAAGGGAATCGACGCAGCTCTCTCTGGCGGCAGAAATCAGCAATTGCCTTTGTGCTCCTAACGTACAGATCTTTTCCACAAAGTAGGCAAAATGATAGGCTTGCAAGGAGGAAGAAACTGGGGTCAAGAAGCCAAATCATAAAAACGACTTAACGACTTTCAAAACCACAAAGATGCTTTACAGTGTGAGCCGGGAAGTGGTCCCTAAAAGGATGGCTCAGGGCCTCATTTCAACCATCAGCATGAACCAGAGATGTGATCTTAAATTTTCTGATACCACATTAATATATATATTCATATATATGTATATATGATGAAAATGGTGTATACTTGAATGGTGGTGGCTCACACCCTTAATCCCAGCACTCAGGAGGCAGAGACAGGAGGATTTCTGAGTTCAGGCCAGTCTGATCTACAGAGCAAGTTCCAAGACAGCCAAGACTAAACACAGAAACCTTATCTTTAAAAAAAAAAAAAAAAAGGCTGGATAGTGATGGGGCACACCTTTAAACCCAGGAGGGAGATGCCAGCCTGGTCTACAGTTAGTTCCAGGGGACAGCCATGGCCATATAAAGAAACCCCATCTCAAAAAGCCAGGAAGGTGTATACCCATTGTATCTAATCATCCCAACATGTACCAAAAGTGGGGGGATTATCTTATTTTTATAATAAAACTTTGAAATTTGGTGTGTACATTTGCACAATGTTTTAATCTGAGAGGAAAATGATTGGAAATACATGTTTCTGATATGGATTTTATTAAAATGTGTGATTAGAGAACAAGTAAGCAAAAGAGGCTGTCTCATGCCTTCAATCCCAGCACTAGGGAGGTAGAAACAAGCAGATCTCTAATGAGCTTGAAACAAACCTGGCCTACATAATGAGTTCTAGGCCAGCCATGGGTACAGAGTGTGACCCTGTCTTAAATAATAATAAAGATGATTGAGTCATCTGAGTAAGTGTGTTTCCAGATAACCAAATGAAACATTATCTTCCTGTCTAAGTTTAAATTAGTTAATATTAAACATTAGGGATTACATTCTTCAGTCTGGCTGGCTGCATTTTAAACATGGAACATCCCCATGGTAGTGGCTACCATAGCAAACAGCATAGACCCAGTGACTGAGGAGAGTGTATACACTGTCAGACTAGGGGATTGTGTGCCTCTCACCTCCTTACTAAACAGCTATTGTGTTCTTGGGGAACATCCTGCAGAGCTCAAATGAGGAAAGTTAATGTTATAATACTTATACAAATAGAAAAACAGATGAAGTCAAAGTCTGAGCTAACCAGTAAGACAAATATGATAGTCTACTCAAGGAAATTTTTTTTAAAGACAAAATTGGAAGGAGGCATTCAAAGATGTATGGGAGAATTTGAAGGGAGAAGGTAGGTGTATATATGATCATATTTCATTGCATAAGTGTATAAAATTATCAAGAATAAAAAAGTTTTAAGTGTGAATACAAGTAGAATTTCTTTTTGCATCAATAGATAAATCATTATACAAAATAAAAATAATTAAGTAAAATTCACAGGGTCCCCAAACATGTTAGAACATGATCCCAGGACTTTAGGGAAGAAAAGAAGAGTCTTGACTCCTGGGCCAACCTGGGCGGCCACATAGCAAGACCCAGTCTCAAACAACAACAAATAAGAAAGGAGTAAGTAAATGGCCAAGGTACTGAAAACCAGTGAAATATATGTGCAGACATGCAGAAAGCAGGTCAGTGTCCACAGGGCAGTAATCCCTTCTCCATTGCACAGGACATGGTGCATTCATATTTTTAAGGTCAAAAATTACTTTCATTACTATCAATTTTCAACATCTCACAGAGTTGTAAAAACCAGTGGAAGATAATAAAAATTAAAGTCAGAGGGGTTTACTACTTAGGACGTTCAGTATTCTTTTTGTATAAATTAAATCATTTCAGAATATTTTGTAACTGTTTTCTGACATAAACTAATGTTGATTAAATTTAGTTGATTGTGATGTTTGTGTGGCATTTATAATTTTCTTCTAGTTCTGATCTATAAGTGTTATAACCATTTTATAAGTATTTAAGTACAATAAAAATTTAGTTTAGTTTTTTTAAACATTGTGAGTTTAACACAGAGGCAGGCAGCACGTGACCCAAGCAGGTACTAGATACTGTGGGCTACTAACTTGCAACCAATGAGAGCTGGCACGTGGTGGCTGCCGAGAATAACCCAGCTCTAGAAAGACTGAGGCAGGATTGCAAGCTGGAGGGTAGCCTTGTGAATATAGTGGGATTCTGTCTCAAAGCAAAAACAAAACAGAGCCATTCTGAGTCACAAATTAGCACTCCAAATAGCTACACAACAATAGCGACAGAAGGTAAGGTCACAGTAACACCCAGAAAAGCATAGACTTCCTGTCTCTCCCGGTGAGCCTACTTACCTTAAAACTGTTAGCAATTTTGTTGCTGAGCACCTGAAAGAGGCCCCAGTACAGGCCCAGTCAGTGCCAGCTATTCAAGCTGAAACATGGCGGTTTCGAGATTACGGGGGAAGACACTGTCATAACCTCATCGTTATTTATCTTGAAATAATCTCTGGACCCAAGGAAGGTCCGCGGTCAGTTTTCCACCTCCAGCGGTTGTTTGGAGGACTCCTGCCTGGCACGCAACAATACCGCCACCTTTTCAAGCCATAGATGTGCTGGCTAAGGAAAACCAATGAAATGGAGTACTTTGCATATTTAAGACTGTGAATGTAGAATGCAAAAGGAAAAATCTTCAACTACAGACACCATAGCAAACTTACCTCGGGGCATCAGCATGTCTGGACAGTTTGTTGCAAACAGCAGCCTTGCAAGCCACCTCCCTTCGCTCTAACTGCGCTCCACACAGAGCATACAGGTCCACAAGCTGGGTTTGATTTCTGGGTTTTTGCTTGTGTTTGGTTTTTGGTTTTCAAGGTTTTTTGTTCTATTTGGCTTTTCGAGTCAATATATCTAAGGGCTGTTTAAATTTTAAAGCTTGCCTTATTTTAATGAAAGGATTTTGTGTGCATTAATACATTATAGACTTGAGGAAATATACAAACACGAAACAATGACTCAAAATTCTACCAACCCCAAAATAAGTCATGTGTAACCTTTGGATAACTGGATACCTCTCTGCCTAGTTAAGGGCCATTGAGGGAAGGATTTATTTAAAAGACAAATCATTATTATTCTAGATTATATACGTTAGTGTCAAGTAAAGTATATTACTTTAATTGTACTTAAATTTAACATAAGAAAAAGAACTGAATTAAAGCTGAAAAAAGTTAGGTGTGGTACTGAGCATCTATAGTTCCAGCATGTGGGGGTGGAGGCAGGAGAGTCAGTTCAGGGTCATCCCTCTGGCACATAAAGAGTTTGAGGCCATCTTGGATTATATGAGACCATATCTCAAAAACCAAATTGAACTGGCAGGGTGACCCACACCTTTAATCCCAGCACCCAGGAGATAGAGGCAAGTGGATCAAGGTGAGTTCCAGGCCATTTTCAGCTACATAGTCAGGCCCCATCTCAAACAAACAAACAAAAGCAAATTTAAAATAAATAAAGCTGAAGAGATTCCCAAACTCAAAGGAATCTGGGTGCCTAAAAGTTGCCTCCGAAGTTTAAGACATGTGCCACCCTCGAAATGAATTTACTGAAACACATAAACTACATTTAACTCCCTGACACCCCGGAACCGTTTCCAGTTCCAGGACGTGCTCTATTGATTTCCAGCTCAGTGCATTTGATTTTATTTTTAACACCCAAGAAAACACAATTCCTATCACAGCTGCACATTTTCCTTGCCTTAGCAGTGACTCAGAGAACTTTTGATTTATCGTTTTACTGTGAGTAATTCCTTTTATTGCTTAGTTGGAAAAAAACGTACAAGCTTTTTAACCACATTTAATCACACATTTTCCTGCTCATTGAAACAAAACACCATGTGCTCTCTGTAAACAGTGCTGACCTAGATTCAGATCCACCATTGCAATAGTCCACATTAAAACAGGCCGATGTCTTGATGCTACATCTGTTACCGTTCTGTTCCTTTTCCTCCTACTTAGATGGAAGTACAAGGCGCACAAGTGAATATATGTATGGATATGTCCTGGGTAACAGGCTGGACAAGCAGCATCAGTGGGTAGGTGTCTTTGCTTAAAATTTTACATATATATATATTATCAGATAATAACTGGACAGGATAGAAACATTGGCCCTGTGTGTCAATATATACCTACTTCTCTTTAGGTTTGTTAACTAGAATGTATAAAAGTATTTGCCGGGGCTGGAGAGATGGCTCAGCGGTTAAGAGCACCGTCTGCTCTTCCAGAGGACCCGGGTTCGATTCCCAGCACCCACATGGCGCAGCTAACAACTGTCTGTAGTTCCAGTTCCAGGCAAGTACCAAGACAAATAAATAAATAAAATGAAGTTTAAAAAAAAAAGTATTTGCCACTGAGCAAACCTTACTATGGCTTTTGGTTAATCACAGAAGGCTAGATATAGCTGTCCCCTACTATATCTCACTAAGATAAAAATAAAACAGACTTTAAAAAAAAATAAGTGTTCAAATTAAAATACTCAAGAACAAATTTGAGAAAAATTATGAAAAATCACAGTGTGAAAAGTATAATAAGTGGAGTTTACTCCATATTTGTGGCTCAGACTTAAGAATTAGCAAGAAATAGATATCCTTTTTTTTTTTTTAAATTGAATCTTTGGGAATTTCACATCAAGCATCACAATCCCAACTGTCTCCCAGTCCTCTGTGTCCATCCTTCTCCCTTGTAGCACCTCCTCCCAAAAAAACTTTAAAAATATAATAAAAATAAAATTAAAATAAAAAAGACAAATCAGAATATTAATTAAAGAAATCAAACAAACAACATATGCCTTTAATCCCAGCACTCAGGAGGCAGAGGCAGGCAGATCTCTGTGAGTTCAAGGCCAGCCTGTTCTACAAATCGAGTTCTAGAATAATCAGAGATACTGTTACACAGAGAAACCCCATCTCAAAAAAAAAAAAAAAAAAAGAAAAGAAAAGAAAGAAAAAGAAAACAAACAAAACCCTAAACACCCCCATACAAGTTGGTAGTCCTGCAATATCTATGCCTGCTGTAGTAGTCATTCAGAACCATAGCAGCAGGATCTCCATGAGTCGGGACAACATCAGGATATCCAATATTGATGGTGTACCAGAAACCAGAAATCTTGAACCTGACCATCAACACATTCCACAAGGAACATTTGCAAGTAAAGCTATTTGGTCAAGAGTTCACTGTATGACACACTGCAGCTCCCAAGGCCACTGAAATGAACAAAGAGGTGATGCAGAGGCGGAAAAGATGGAGGAGCATTGCGGTTTGGTTATTTTTTCTTATTTATTTTGTTTTTGTTTAAAACAGATTTTTTTTTGAAGGGCCTAAGAACCATGGCGAGAGGTAATTTAGAGGTAGAGAGCCTGCATGTACCATGTCCTAGGTTTAATCCCCAAAAGTACCAAAAATAAATAAATCCTAAGTGGTTTATCTAGTCAAGGTGATGCCTCCACCCACATGGTAGAAAGAACAAACTCCTATAAGTTGCCCTCTGATATCCACACACTGTTTGGGATAGGGTTTCTTTATTACGTAGCTCTGGCTGGTTGTCCTGGAATTTGCTATGTAGAGTGGGCTGGCCTCTAGTGCACAGAGATACATCTGCCTCTACCTATTGAGTGCTGGGATCAAAGGCATGTTTCACCATGCCTGGCCTTACACACACACACACACACCACATACAATAATGTAATAAAAAATTTAAATAGAATGACATTTTTAAAGGTTCTAGCCCCTTTGGACAAAGAGGTTGGATGAGAAGCCAAGAGCCAATGAGAACTGATAATAAAACTTTGGATTCCAGAAAACATATTTATCAGGCAGGAGAAAGCAATGATTAAGTGCAGGAGAAAAAGTCAACAAGAAGAAAAGAGGTGCCTGGAGGATATGCCGAATACGGAGGATCTGGGGAATAGACACAGCATGTGTGACTCCCTAGAGAGACCAAGAGGTTGTGCCCCAGTCCTCAGGAGGAAGAATGCAAAGACAGGAAAAAATAGAGGGAGATTGGAATAGAAAGGAGCCGGCTTGCCTTGGGATCTGGTGGAAGTCTCTCTCACTAGCCTGGAGGTCAGAAATCCAACACAATTAACAAAATGTGCAGGGGGCTGGAGAGATGGCTCAGCGGTTAAGAGCACCATCTGCTCTACCAGAGGACCTGGGTTCGATTCCCAGCACCCACATGGCAGCTAACAACTGTCTGTAGTTCCAGTTCCAGGCGAACAAAATGTGCAGGAAGGTGTCTTGGTAGATGTTACCTTTATATAGACACTACAAATAATGTTAAAATAGCAGTGAACCATTCTTAAGACCTAAGTGTATATAACCGGGTATGGCTTTTCTCTTCCCAACTGTAAACGTGCAATTTTCCAGTGCACTCACAAGCAAGACCATAAACTTCATCTATAGTGAAAGATGTCTTAACCCTCTTGTGTAACCTTTATGACTCATGGTTTTATTCTATCAGATTGTAATCCTGCCCAAGGCAATAAGGAACACCTAATCTCATAAAAGGAGGGAGGGTAATGATGTCCCTTTAAAAATGCTTTGATTTGTAACTTCAGAAGCTGACAAAATAGGAAATATGACTCCTGCCAAGGCGCTTAAAATGGACTCTCTTGGAGATCCACACTCACACCTATGCTTGGATGCTAATTGACTCCCTCCTTAGCATTGTCTTTTTTATTAAACTCAATGTTTAAATCTATGTCAACTCCCCTCACTCATCTTTTATTTTATGCGTATGGGTGTTTTACCTGCATGTATATCTATGGACTATTGCGGAAGAAACCCGCCACCAATAGATATGTTTTAAATAAGATTTATTTTGTTAGAATCACGAGCAAAAGAAAGTTTTAGCAACGCGCCTAGCCACTGCCGTACGGAGCCGCGCGCTGGGGCCGGAAGCACCGCCTCTCCCGTACAATCCGGGATTCCCGCTACATCTCTCTATTTTGTCTAAATAGGAAGGTTTTAAACTAGGTATAAAATTATATATTATAGGGATTAGCATAAGACAGTGTGTGGGAAAGAGGAAGGAACTAACATAAGTGAGGTCAAACTATTGCTAGCAAACAATTATAAAGTGTAATTTAATATCTAAAATGTTGATATAAAAATATGTACAGGGATTGCTTTAAGGCTGTTTATTTTAAATAATAGAGTTTTAAGACTTGAGTGTCTTTGTTGGAATGTGAAGTAATAACAACTTTAACTATTTAATTTTTAACACTGTCAAGACTTGAGAAGGAAAATATATATTTAAAGTTGGAAGCATGAAGTAACTTTTAGAATATAGGAGAAGACAACGACAGTTAATTATTTGGACAGTTATTTATTATTTTTTTGTGTAACGGGAGCATTTATCTTTGTGGCTATTGGCCTATTTTAGTAGTTGTATCAATGGGGTTGGTATCTCAAAAGCCCACACTATGTACAGGTAGCACTCTCTTTTTGTCTCTTAGTAGATGTCTCAGCATGTAAGTTTTAGCCTTTGTTCTAATACTATGTCTACTTGTTTGTTGTCAGGCTCTTTACTCTTTTAAATTTTAGGCAATTTAGCCTTAAACTCTTTTTTATAAGTTGTCTTAGTGATGGTGTCTCTTTATAGCAAAAAAAAAAAAAAGTAAATAATATGAACATTTTTTTATATAATGAGCTGTCTGAAACTTGTTTATTATATTTTAGGATTTTAGCTTTTGTGAGTGGCTATTTATGTTGGAGTGTATTTTGGTGTTATAGTCTCTTTGTGTCAGTTTTTTAGGATATACACTTAGAAGTGGTATTATTGAATCTTTGGGGAGATTGATTTTTAGTTTTTTGACACTGTAATATTGTATTTTAGAGTGGCTGAATAACTTTATACACTCACCAACAACGAAGGAGTGTTTTTTTTTGATTTATATCTTTTTTAGCAAAAGCTGTTATTTGTGTCTTTTATCTTAGCCAATTTGACAGGTATCAGGTGGTATCTCAAAGTTGTTTTGATTTGTATTTTTTTGATGGCTAAAGATGATGAGCACTTTTTTAAGTGCCTTTAAGTGAGTTATAATTTTGTTGAGTTTTTTTTTTTTAGATCTGAATGTCATTTTTTGATTGGGTTATTTAAGGTTTTGGACTCTAGATTTTTGAGTTTTTTATATATTTTAGAAATTAATTTTTTATCACTTGTAGGGTTCATGAAAATATTTTTTTATTTTGTAGGCTGTTGTTTTTGTCTTATTGACAGTGTCCTTGGCTTTATAGAAGCTTTTTAGTTTTAGGAGATTTTATGAATTGATTGTTGATCTTAGTGTCTATGTCACTGGTGTTATATTTAGGAAGTGGTCGCCTGTGTCAATTTATAGAAGGGCATTTCCCACTTTCTTTTGAGCTGAAGAAACCCGCCACCAATAGATATGTTTTAAATAAGATTTATTTTGTTAGAATCACGAGCAAAAGAAAGTTTTAGCAACGCGCCTAGCCGTGTGCTAGGGCCGGAAGCACCGCCTCTCCCGTACAATCCGGGATTCCCGCTACAATGGACCACAAGCATGCAGTGTCTGAGAGGCCATAAAGGATATCAGATACTCTGGGACTGACTTTACTGATGGTTGTGAGCTGCTATGTGGGTGCTAGGAATTGAACCTGGGTTAACTAGGAAAGCAGACAGAGCTTTTAACCCCTGAGCCATCTCTCCAGTTTCTGCCCCTCCTTCAAAAAACCTATTATTTATTTATGGGTATGTATGCATGCCTACGTGAGTATATGCACCAGCATGCAGGTGCCTGAGCTGAGTAAAAAAGGGATCGGATCCCCTAGAATTGGAACAATAGAAGTTTGCAAGGTACCATGTGAGCACTAAGAATAATAGAATCTGGGTCCTCTACGAGAGCAGTAAGTGCTCTTAACTGCCAAGCTAGCTCTTCAGCCCCTAAAACCTGTCAATAAACCCAAGCCTCCTTCACACTGGCTGGTCCTCAGATTCTTTTCTATGGTGCATGTGTAGAGGCTTCTGAAAATAACTTCTGAGGCTGCCATAAATGGAAACATGGAGCTATGATCTGACCCTTTCTGACTGCTGCCACCACTAAGTGCATATACTATGAAGGACAAAGAGGCAGTGACCTTCCATTGGAAGTGGAGCATCTGAAAGAGGAAACTCCCAGAATGCTGATAGTTAGATTGATCCCTCTGTCCACTCCCAGCAGTCTTTTTTATTAAACTCAGTGTTTAAATCTATGTCAACTCCCCTCACCCATCTTTTATTTTATGCGTATGGGTGTTTTACCTGCATGTATGTATATCTATGGACCACAAGCATGCAGTGTCTCAGATATGTGAAAATTTTGTTGGGGGTGGTAGTGGAATAGCTTGACCCAAGAGAAAGGTCTCACAAGCAGTCACATTCCATAGTCCTCCATAAAATGACAGGTTGCACATGGGGAGGGTACCATCCATGATGAAATAAAATCTAATGTCCAGCAAGAGCCTCACTCTTGGCAGAGGCTTGCCTAGCGTATTCATGCTCTAGGTTCTGGCCTCAGGATCTTCCTCCCCAAAGTAACATGGAAAGTAAATGAAAACTGCAATGTAAGCATGTTTTCTTGTTGCTGTTGTTGTTTTTAAATGGAGCCTGATTACGGAGACAGAGCTGGAGGTGCAGAGACCAAGGAAATGCTGAAGGAAGACCCCAGACTCAAAGAGTGTGTAAAAGCAAAGAGCATTTATTAATATTCCAGCACGTATGTGGGGTCGTTCACCTGAACAAAATGTTGACGATCGTGAGAGGAGCATGTAGGCTCCTTTTAAGCACAGCTAAGGAGAGTTTCAGGGATGGTTAGGTTACCTCAACTATGATTGGCTAAACAAGCAGCAGGTACATTCGTATATTTTAACTGGCTGACGTTTACCCTTTTCACTTTGGGATATACTTGGACAAGCTTGGAAAACTTTGAATGTGATTCAGAAGGCAGCTGCTGGATTTGTTTTGAGACATTGTGATACTGACTTAGGCCTTGGGATTGACTGTTCTCCCTTGATCCTGAATATTAGGGCATTGTGGGTAAATAGCCCTTTGTTGGGAGAGACTCCTGTTTCTACCCTTCTCAGAGAACTGAAGGCTAAGTTCAGTTGTGAGGGTGGGAGAGTTTAACCCCTTTAGAGGAGTGTTGTGGAAGGAAGCACTGGAAAGAAGTTTGAGGTGAAGGCAAGGAACTGTAACTCTCTGTTAAAGACTTTTAATGTGTGAGTTAATGAATCATGCACAGTTTTTATTTTTCTTTTGAAACCCCTCCCTCCAAAGAGAGGATAAATCTCATGTATAAAAAGTATCATTGGCAAATGATGGCGCAGGGTTGTTCAGGCTGCTTCTCTGGAGAAGTGGAGCTAAGGTGCAGCACCTTTCACAGTTTGCTTTTCCAAAGATGTTCCCACAGTTCACTCTTTGACTAGCAAAGACATTTGATTTTAATATATCTTCTTTGTTCTTCAAAACCAATGGATAAGACTGTCCTGTAATTGAGTTTTTAAAGAAGAAATGCCTTTAGAAGGAAGCTGTCTCCTAAAAAGCCAAAAAGCTCATAAACTTCTCATATCACATGCAGACTGTGGGACTAGTTAATGGATGATCTTACCACACACACACACACACACACACACACACACACACACACACACACACACACACACACACACGCA
>PVIH01004331.1:0-142271 GCA_004025045.1 Sigmodon hispidus
TACAGATTTTCAAAATATGATCTGATAATTCTCTGTATTTCCTGGGGGTCTGTTGTTATGTCCCCCTTTTCATTTCTGATTTTGTTGATTTGAACACTCTCTCTCTGTTTTTTGATTAGTTTGGCTAAGGGCTTATCTATCTTGTTAACTTTCTCAAAGAACCAACTCTTAGATTCATTGATTCTTTGTATTGTTCTTTATGTTTCAATTGTATTGATTTCAGCTCTAAGTTTGATTATTTCCTGCTGTCTACTCCTTCTAGGTGAGTTTGCTTCTAATTGTTCTAAGTCTTTCAGCTTCGCTGTTAGGTCTGTAATGTGGGATTTTTCTAGGTGTGTGTTTCCTTTTTTTATTAATTTATTTTTTAAGAATGAATCACAATTGGCAAATTAAACATAAAGGGGAAGACCTACTTCAATAAAAATTGAAAGACCATCATTATAACAGATATGAATAAAATTTCAAAAAATCTTAAGGACATACATTATAAATTTGTTTCGATAAATTGAAGATTCAGAAAAAAATATGGTGAGTTTTTAGATAGCAAAATTAAGCCTAAATTCAATGAATGATTTTAACAAATGCATACTTTGTAACCTTGAAATGCTAATAAAATACTCCATATTAAAAATAAAAAACAGCAATAACAGAAACAAACACGAGAAAATATGGACTTACTACAGAATTCTACTATAACTTAAAAAACTAAGAAAAATACATATTATTGAATAAAAATTAAAAAAATAGACAATGCCTTTAAAGTTGCAAAGCCAGTGAAACCCAGATATTGATCATAGTAATTCTTTCTTCTTTTTAAATTTTTTTCATATATATTTATTATTTGGTGTTTTTACATCATGCACCCCATCAAACTCAGATATCAGACCTTTCAGAATCATACCCACTCTTATGATCTTCCCATTTACAAAACTGTCCATTTATGCAGCTCATTTGCTTACTGGAGCATCATAATTAAACTCCCTGTGGGCAGACCCTTAAAGAAAATACGTCTTTCCTTAGAGGCTGGGGTATTTTAAAGAAATCTACATTCATAGGTTTGGAGACTAAATTAGAAAGCCTAAGGAAGGTCAAGTTGCTAGCTTCCAGTATAAGCCATTCTTACTGTCTATTTATGTGGCAAAAATGGGAAAACAGGAAAGGGTAAAAGAAGGAAGAAGAGCATAAGAAACCAAACTCACTGCAGTAATCTCCTTTCATCACATTGATTAGCTCAGGAGGGCTGACCTTGACCCTTATTTCAACATTTCTTTTGGTTCCTTCATTTCATCACTGTTGTTCAGGGAGTTTATTTGCCAATAAATAAATTTTGCACAACACATATCTTTCTACATGTCCATGGTCTAGAAGGATACTTGAAAGTATATTTTTGTAGCATAATTAAATATTTCATAGTCAAATAAAGAATCCTGATGCTAACTTCTAAAGATGGAGTGGTAGATTTAAACTTTACCAAAAACAAAGCTGGAATAATTTGAAGACAAAGTACCATGCATCCTTTCCATTTTAAAGACAAAAAGAGGTTTTTTTTTTTTTTCAGAAGATGCTGCTAAAAAATTGAAACATAGAAGGACTAAGCAAGCATCCCTCTGTTAAGTAGTTTATGCACACAAACAATCCTGAAGAACTGATGCTATAAACATTGATTAAGCCAAATCAAAGCCAATCTCTGGCTGTGTAGGAGGGAGATTAGAAGCTCATATGAAAAAAAAAAAAACACCCAGGATAGCTAAAAACAAACAAACATACAAACAAACAAAACAAAACAAAACAAACCTCATACAGTCCTACAGTCACAAAACTTCTCTTTTCTCTAAAATACATGAAACATAAAATCTAAAGCTCCTCAAGCCAGGGTAGGCTCAGCTACAGATAAAGAAAGCACTGTAGGTCACAGCTAATGCCCACAGAAGGACTATGGTGACCACAAATTTCTGCTAAGCAACCCTTCTTCAGTCAAATCAGAAGGTTTGTGTATGTGTGTGTGTGTGTGTGTGTGTGTGTGTGTGTGTGTGTGACAGAGGAGAGACTGTTTAAGCCATTGTCAATTTACTGACAAATTTGCATATTTCATTTTTACCCACAATTGCAAGTGGACTTGGAGAGTGAACTATGGACTCTAAAAAGTTGAGAAAGATGATTCTGTCTGAGTTGAGAAAGATATCTGCACTGATTGTTCATAACTTATTAGGATCAAACTGTACCTCTGTACTCACCATTCATGGGAACTGTAACAAACAAAACATGCCAGGGTCTTATGACTTGATGTGGCAACTTTGCTCCATTATGAATCGAAACTTCTGACTAAAGTGTTTTTGGTTATTCCTGGTCCTTGTTTTACTACATTTGAGCATAATGACATCACTTTCTTAAATAACCACAAGGGAGTTAAGCCTCCTGTCTGTGTAGAGGTTGCCTTTAATAGTTTACTAGTACTGCTATAGAGTAGATTTATACTGCTTGCTCTCACCTAGATTTTTGGCAGTGTACCCTCTTCATCACCAGAACATGTGTTGGATGGTAGTAAACAATAATGGAAAAATAGACTTTCAAGGAGACCCTTTAGTGTTACAGAAACTACTTTAGACTAATCCTACCTTAAATCAACAGCATATGACTCTCTAAGAACTGAAAAAAAATCCAACATGAAATAAAAATACACAGCTGATTTACATTGTCTTTTTTTTCCCTCCTCATGGTGTTCATGGCAGTGGAAATATTCCAGAACATTGCTTACTCTTTTGATGACTTGTATGTTAAGGAGTACAGAACATTGTAGCCTGCATGGAGAGCAATGCTTTATATTCCTCTGGGGAGAAAAAAATGCATACACTTTTTAGAGAGACCGCTTTAGCATGTGTTAATGGCTGCACATCTGAGAATGTCAGTACCAGCTTTAGTAGGATTTCTTCCTATTCCTGTTCGGCCACATGGAAATGTGAGATCTGAAATATTATTTCATTAGCCTGCAGGCTCTTTCGGTATAGTGTTCTCAATAGTCATTGCTTAGTCTGTAAGGATTAGCATGTCTTTTCCAAGGCAAGGAGAGAGGAGCATTAGGAATTTAGTACGCTGGAAATTGGGAAGCTTTCCTCCCCAGGATGATTTTGTAATCCTGGAAATATAAATGTTTTAAGGTGTATCTTGGCTTTGTACGTTTACTAATTGTAGTTTTCACAGCAGAGATAGACTGACTTTTACAGTATGTGGAGACAATCATGTTAGGTGTCTAAGCAGCCCAATCTCATTTCATATTCTAACTGGTTTCAATTATGAGAGTTAATGAAGGAGAAAGATAGTGAATAAAGAAAGAACACATAGAAGATCTTCAATTTCTTTTTCTTATGGGTCAAAATTTACAGTGGACAATGGTTTAGTTCTTTTTCTTCAGTATTGTAAAATTTACTAATCCATAAGATAACTAGGTTATTTTCTTCCACCTATATTCTATAAGTATTTATTTTTATTTATTTATTTATTTATTTGCCTTGGTGTTTGCCTGGAACTGGAACTACAGACAGTTGTTAGCTGCCATGTGGGTGCTGGGAATCGAACCCGGGTCCTCTGGAAGAGCAGACGGTGCTCTTAACCGCTGAGCCATCTCTCCAGCCCCTCTATAAGTATTTAAAAAGCAAGCAAACAAACAAAAAAACCCACCTGAATGTTTCCCAACTTTTTCTAATGCTTTCTTACTATATGTCAGCATAAACAGACACTTTTGTTTACTCATTCATTTTAACTTCAAAACAACCTTATCAAATAGATTATTTAAGTCAATTCCAGAAAAATAATTAGGCCATTTGTGTACAGATCCATGAACATATGCATGACAGGCAACATCCAATAAAAAAATTTTTTATTTTTATTTTTTTACATGAAAAAAACCTTTCTTTTCTTTTTTGACCACTTGAAATCATCATTTTATTCTTACTCTACAAATGAATTATCTTTACACTTTTAATAAAAGGTCATATTAAACTTATTTTTAAAACAGAGTGGGTTAAAATTTTTATGAAAAGAATCATATTCTATTAATAGCAAGGTTTTGTGATGCATTGTTTCAGAAATTAATGTTTACAAATCCTCAATCTCTGAACCTCTGTGTTAAGAAATAAAATTTGACATGTTCAGATTTTCCCATGGATTTTGTGTATACAAAGTGGAAGTACAACATTAAATAATCGATCCTCACAGGTGGAAAACAGACATTCTTACCTGACTGTCATATGAGTCAATTCTTTTTTTTGTTAACATGTCTCAGTAATTGATTCCTTGATTACTAATATTAAATTGTTTTCTTTAACGCAGAGTGAAATCATAGGTAGTGATTTTCATTTACACATTTCTCTTTCATTTAAATATTTTTTGATTTCTTTCTTTTTTATTTTTTATTATTATAAACAGTCATTTTTTTTTTATCCATGTGTCCCCTTGTTCAAACTCCCTTCCCCTTCCCTCCCCTTCTAGTCACTCTCTCTTCTCCCCATCACTTTATTTCCTCCCCAGCAAGGGCAGGAGGTTCCAAGGTCTCAAGGTGGCTTAGTTCAGCATCCACTCCAGGCAGATCTGCTTTCCTCACCCCAACATCAAGACAGGGTCAGGTGTTCCTCTGGAGTGAATGGGCTCCAAGTTGCCAGTCCAAGGTTTTTCAGATCTCAGTGGTTGTGGTTTGCAGCTTGGCCATGCTTTGCTTTTTGTTTAAAGTATACTAATGAGTGAGTACATCTCCTGCTTATCTCTTTCTGGGTTTGTGATACCTCGCTCAGGAAGATATTCTCCAAATCCATCCATTTGCCTGCAAATTTTAAGATATCATTTTTCTAACTGCTGAATAGTATTCCATTGTGTAGATGTACCACAGTTTGTTAATCCATTCTTCAGTTAGGGGTCATCTAGGTTGTTTCCAGGCTTTTGCTATTACGAATAATGTTGCTATGAACATAGTTGAGCTAATGCCTTTGGAGTGAGGATGTGCATCGTTAGGTATAAATAAAATAAAATAAAATAAAATAAAATAAAATAGAGTAAAAAGAAAAAAATATGTATCATTCTACACAATGGCTTTGTTATAATTTCTTTTTTATCTTGGCACATATTTGTTAAATTAGCATGTATTTAACTGTATTAAGCTGTACATTCTATCTACCTCTCAAATTTAGGACAGAGATTCCCATGAACCACACTTATCAGGATATGAAAAGTCCTGAACAGAGAGCATCCAATCACATAAAACATCACAGAGATATCCACTTTGAATGTCAGGTTTTACCATTAGTCATACATTTTTCCAAGGCTCTATGAATTTCCCGCAATCATACTTTAGATAAAAGAATTTGACATTTAGGTAGTATGCTCACCCAGAAAGACCATCCCTGATTGTCCAGATCATAATTGGGTCCTCAGGATTCGCATAGGGCTCCTGATTTGTAACTATAAACATCTAGGTTCCAGGAGTAATGGAGGGAGGCACTGTTTTCAGGGAGCGCATTTGCAGTATGCTATCCTCTCAGCCTATGCTTAGGCTGCCATAACAAGTTTCTTCTCATAGTTCTGGATGCTAGATGTCTCAGATGAAGGTCTGGGCAGTTGGGATTTTAGTGAGAACTCACTTACTGGCTTTTAGACAGTGGCTTCCTCACTTCATTCTCACATTTTCTGTCTCATGCTGTATGTTGTTTTGTTTTTATAAACTTTACACAAGCTGGGCTTATCTGGGAACAGTAAAACTCAGTTGGAAAACTGCCTTGATCAAATCGGTCTGTAGGCCAGCCTATGGGAGCATTTTCCTTGATTGTGGAAGGAAACAGTCCAGTGTGGATAGTGTTAACCCTGGGCAAGCATACATATACATATATGTACACACACACACACACACACACACACACACACACACACACACACACGAAGAGTCAGCCACGGAGAACAAAGAAATCAGCATTTCTGCTCAGCTATTGACTTAGGTCTCTATCTTAACTTCTCTCTAAAAATCAGCAATAATTTTTAAGCTGAAATAAACCCTTTTTTCACCAAGTTGCTTTGGGTCTTAGTGTTTATTACATCAGTAGAAAACAAATCAATTCATGTATGATCAGAGAGAGAAAATTCTATTTCTGCAATATTTTCTTGTCAGGATACTTACCCTGTTGGGCATGATTCTGTGGTGTTTGGAGAGAAGGGTCCTCTGTTGCTTCATGTGTTGGAACACTCCATCTTCACTTACGGTGCTGTTCAAGGAAGTTGTGCAACTTTTAGGAGCTGTAGCCTTTCTGGATGAATTTTACAACTGGGGGCAGCATTTGAGGGTATATGGACTTGTCTCATTTCCTCTTCCCTCCTTCTGCTTTCTGTGTGTGGATAAGATATGACCTCTCTGATTCTAGATAGCCAGGATAACTTCACTTTTCTGTTTCTACACCTTTTCTGCTATGACAGACTTTCTCCTTCTGGAGCTGAAAACAAAACAAACCTTCCCCTTTTTAATTTTTTTTTCAAGCGAGAAAATAATAACTGATGCAGTGCCCTGGATTTATTATCCTATTCAACATTAGTTACTCCATTAGCCAATCAAGTTTCATTGGATGTTAGAGTTTCCACATATAAACTGTAAAATGTACACAGAAATGTACTCAGTAGTTTCTCGGTCCTGCCAAACCTTTCGCACACCCTGTGCTTCAGCCACTTATAAAACAATGAGCTCAGATGCTTAATTTTATAGAAAATGCTAAGTGAGAAGTTTAGGCATATTACTGGCTGACTCTTGATGCTTAAATAACTCTTAATTCTATTTATGGTTAGCCATGTGGCTTAGTACATTGTCCCAGAGCTGCATTCTCATCTTGCTTCTTCTGCCTCTGGGTGGTGACTGCATTCTACCTTTCCTCTTCCCAGAATTCTCCTAGTCTGGTTGCCCCACCTCTACTTTCTGCCTAGATTCTGGCCAATTAGCATTTTATTAAACCAATACAAGTAACTCTTTACAATGTACAATAGCATTGTCCCACATAGAAGCTTGATCAATAACTGCACGGATGTTAATTTTCTGTATTATTTTTTTCCTATAACCAAAGTAGTGCCTGACAGAAACAACATGACAGAAGAAAAATTTATGTTGGCTCATAGTTTTAACATATTTTCATGTATTTTATAGTGGGGAAGATAAGGTAGATGGAGTGCTCCATTGCGGTAGCTGTAGTATGTGTAAGAGGATATTGACATCACAGTAGACTAAGAAAATATGTCAGGAATTAAAGTTGAATATAACCCAATTGAGTCTTCTCCTGGTTACTTATTTGCAACATCTAAATCCTACCTCTCAAAGTTTCAGAATTTTCGATAATGGTTCCACTCACTGGGAACCAAATGTTTAACTAAGGAGCTTATGAGGATATTCCAAATTCAAACCACAATGACTCTTTGACTTAGCAAAACTTTGTAGCAAACTACAAGAGAAAAAGCTGGGTACAGGAATAAAAGTTGGGTTATACTGGAGAATTTTGATTCTCAACTTGACAGAATATGGAAGAGAATCTCTGTAGAAGAATGACCTAGACCAGTTTGGCCTATGAACATGACTGTGGGAGATTGTCTGGATTGTCAATTGAAGTGAATAGATTCACCCTCAGTATGGGTAGAAACCTTTCATAAGCCATGCCCTAAACTTTGAAACAAGGAAGGAAGCTAGCTTACTACACATGACCAACAAGCATACAGACAATAAATGCATTCATTTCTGTGGTCCGAAGTGGATGTGATGTGAGGTAAGCCCCTGCCTAGTCATCCCTAAAATGATAGCTCTGGAATTTCAAGCCAAATAAACCCTTTCCTTCCCTAAATTTCTTTGTCAATTTTTTTTATCATAGCAGTAGCAATTGAATTAGGACTTGGATCACTTAGAATATTCATATTTTTTTCCAGAACTTCACACATTTCAATGGTTTTGGGTTCAGTCAATTCTGTGAATCAGCAAGTCAGAAAAAAATCATTAAAAATTACTAATAAACTAGTCTGATTTTGTTATTTTAAATATTAAAGCATAAAGTAGATTACTGGTCCTTAACTTCACTTTATATTTCATGTTTTTGTATTATAACTTTAGACAAATGAGGTATAAAAAAGTGAATAATTGGGGCTGGAGAGATGGCTCAGCGGTTAAGAGCACCGTCTGCTCTTCCAGAGGACCTGGGTTCGATTCTCAGCACCCACATGGCAGCTAACAACTGTCTGTAGTTCCAGTTCCAGGCAAACACCAAGGCAAATAAATAAATAATAAATAAAGTTTAAAAAAAAAGTGAATAATTAAATAAATTATTCAGATGTTTTAGTTTCTAGAGAAAATATCTTAACCTTTTTACTGTATTCTAGGCAACAAAAAGCATAGGAAAAATGTTGTTTGGGATGAGGATTCTTTATAGGGAGAAGAGGCCCATTTTCCTAGATTCCAAAGAACAAATGCATTCATAGATTAGTGATTTACTAGTTTGGGTTTCTATAAAACCTGAAGGAATTTCAGCTGTCAATTGAGAATATACATACATACATACATACATAATACATATGTACATATGTATATATTATAAACATTGTAAGTTTAGAGGAAGTAGAGACCTGCAGACCAGCTCTATTAGGGTTCCATCTTCAGGTAAGACAGCCCAAAGACACTTCCTGTCTCTAGTAAGCCCTGGTAGAGTTGGTCTACATGTTTTTCCTTCCTCTAAACTTGCCATAATTGTTTTCCTTAGGCAAAATGAGGGGAACTGTGACCTACTTTATGTTCTTCCCTTAGAATTATTCATGGTAAAATAAGACAAGAAATTAGGGAAAGTCATTCAATAATGACTCACCCTAGACATTGACCATCCATTCTATGCCAAGAAAGTACTAAGGTTTTATAAAAACCTTCCGTGAGTAATCACAACAACATGGAGATTAACATCAGGCAATTTTACAGTCAGAAGGAAATTGAATCTGAGAGCATGAAACAACCTGTTCCAGATCACACCCTCTTACAGTCCACAGTTCTTTGAACTGCACCTGAATTTTACCGTGAATTCAAGCTAAAAATCTCTGTCACGTGTAAGAGACATAGAAAGTCTATTCATAGGTTAAACCAAAACAAAACATGCCTTGGGTGTTTCGAGAGTTTCACAGAACATAATTCTAGGCTCCTCTAAATTTTTTCATTTCTCACAATTTTCTGTTGCTATGTAATTCAGCAATTACCTAATTATCATCATTCTATATTTTCTCCATTTGTCGTATCTGCATTAATGCCACAAGTTGACTTTTGTATTCAATTTTGTTGCCTGCTGATTTAATGAAAGGGTCTTGTCTTCATGTGTAATTTTTCCCCTTGCAAAATGCAAATCCACAGCAAGTCTGTGTGCAGTTTGCCCTATACCTGACTTGCTATTATTATTATTTATTTATTATTATTATTAAGTATTTCTTCCAGCCATTTATTGCAGTGACTGATAGAATACTGGTGAAAGATTAAGCCTATTGTTCAGTAGGTGCAAGGTCCTGCCATGGTCTATCCAAGAACCTCTGCATTTTCCCAAGGTGAGGCTATAGCTTTATCTACAGTTCTTTTTCTTAGCATTATACTTCTTTATGGTATCATCCTTTGAGGCCAACATTCCACTTACTGAAGTGTGGCACAAAAAACAGTATTTGCCATCTTCGTCATTGGTTAGACAGACTGTTTTTATTTTTCCAGCCAGTTTCATTGCTGAAAATCAGTTTCATTTCCAAAACACACCCATGTGGTTTGTTTTGTTTGTTCCTTTGAAGGTTTTGGAATTCTTATCATTTTCTACCCCCTCAGTTTCACAGAAAGCTTTTGATCTTGAAGAATTCTGAATTTGGGGATGTTTACAGAAATATTACTCTCTAGAGAAACCTGCATAGAGCATCATCAGGCACAGGCCTTTGGAATCTGGTATTCTAAAAGGAGGAAAATGGCAGCTGTCCCACATTCAGTCAGGTCAATAACTCTTTATCCACCCAGTTGCAATTAAAACAGTGCACTGTTGTTGATACATAAGCCTATCTATGACAGCTTGCTCTGGCTGCTTTTGACTAGCAGGTTCCTTGCACACTTTTGATAGTATTTCAAAGCTTGTCTCTTATTTAAGGAGCATCATCTTTCTTGTTAAAATATTCTTACACGTGGAAAATTTTATGTGTTTTCCACAGTGAGCCTTGGTGTAGTATTTCCTGATAATAAAATGTTGGCTGGCAAACCCCAAGTTATCTTTATTGTATAAGCTGCTCTCCTGGTTGAGATAAAACCTTGTTCAGCAACGTGTTTTCCATTTGTGAAAACAAGCCAGATAAGTTTTCTTGCAGAGACTATCTCAGCTCTTTCTAAGGACTCCAAAATAATCATGCACCAAGGCAAGCCTGCAACCCAGTCTTGTGTAACAACAAGCTTCTGCCTTGCCAGTGTTGCATGGAAATTTGGGCAAATATCCCTGAAAACCTCCATATTTATAAAGGAAAGAAAACAGGTTAGTTTGTTTCACTAGATAAGATAGGGAGATGGTCCCTCAGGGGATCCTGCTTCAGAAGATTGATGAAGAAGATTTTTAAGAGTAATGAGCCAAAAATTCAGGAGCTGTTTGAGAGATACAGGAAGAATATTACCTGATTGCTTCCTTGAACAAGCAATTTGTCTAGACTTGAGACATGTTATACCTTGGGAATATTCTTACCATAAACAAAGGCAGTATATCTTAGACTCTTCCATTCTTTATCCTCTTGTATCATGGAGCCTTTACCTTTAACAGCCTTTTTACTTTCCTTTTCTGTTTTTGTTATTCCAGACAATGAGCATTTATTAAAAAAACCTTTCATAGGGCTGAATGTTCCTTTCTCTTTTTTTTTTGCATATTTTCTCTCATTTGGTACCTAGAACAAATTTAAAACATCATTTTTAGAGTTCGAAAAGAGGCAGAGAGATGAAAAATTTAGGTGGAGGAGCTGGGATAAGAAGCCCCCTTCATCTCACTCCAAGGTCTTTCTCCCACACTCTACTTCCTTAATGATACTGTAAATTCTTTGGAAGCACAGAAAGATCCCAGCTGAAGAACATTTATTGTTTTTGGAACATAGCTTTTACTAAATCAAGTCTTTCTTTCCTGAGAGAGGTAAAGCGAATGAGTAGGTCATGAACATTTATAATAGGTTCTGTACATGTACACATGCATATGTGTGCGTGTGTGCTATTTCATTTTATGTTCAAAAAGTCCCATGAGTAAGAGCTATTATTACTAGAATTCAGAGATGAATATCTGGAGATTCAAGGAGATTACAATTGGCCAAGTTTACATGGCTAATTAGAGGGATCTGTGATCTTTTTCTCATATAGTTACGTGCCCAATCCAGCTGTTCAGACTTTCTGGAAACATATCCTTATTTAGGTTCTCTGATACTCTATGGTCATGATATCCCCATAGGTCATCACGGTCTTTAAAACTTGCTTATACTTCTGACTCCTAAGCACTTAGATTAGATTTGCACTGTTTCACTTTTCTTTTATTAAGACACCAAAATGTGGAAAATTAAGAAAATAGATTTTTGATTTAGAGATTTATTTTTGAGTGTGTATGAGTATATGCATACATGTGTCCAGGAGCAACAGAAGAGAACATTGGATACCTGGAGTCCCACGCACCAGAGATAATGTGCTCCCTGATGTGGATGCTGGAGTCAGTGCATTTGTTCTTGCTGGTATAACTAATATATCTCTTCAATGCATTAAAGGTCTCTTTCTTATCTTTTATTTTGTCCCACTTCTTCCTCTTGCAAAGCAAGAATTATTTTGAAGTTGTTCTTTGAATTAAATGTGATATTTTTATTTTACACACAGAATTAATAATACTAAATAACACGTACAACTAATAAATTTTTACACAAAATTTATTATTTCAAAGCTTTCCAAAATTGTGTTTCTGTCATTTATTGATTTTTGTACAAATAATAGTGTTCTAGTATTTAAACTACCAAACTACCAAAATGCATGATAATGTTACAGTTTTTCCTAGATATTTTTAAATGTTAGTTAAACTTTCTTTTAAGATTTTGTAATAAACATCCTGATATTGGACAGAAATACTACTGATTTTAAAATTTGTTGTACATCCCCAAAAGTCTTTCTATAATCACTTATCAAGTTTGAAAATTTCTCCATAAATCTTTGTACAATTTTGTAAGAGTACAATTGCTTTGCTCATACATAATAAGGTTTCTATACTTTCTTTTCTAACTATATTACCTCATTTCTTTTTCTTTAGTGAGGACCTTTGGCGCATCATTATACATAGGCTGAGTCACAGTCAAATTATTCTTTATCTAAAGGACATATATCCAAAATTTTCTCTTTAGATAAAATGTTTGTTACTGTTTTTGATGATATCCTTAAATATCTTATAGAATTGCATTTCCATTTTTGCTGACTAGGTTTGTTCCAGTTCATAGCTGATAATGAGTTTTTCAGCAATACTTTCAGAATCATTTGAAATTTAAGTGCTATTCCTAACTCTGACTAACAATTCCTTTTGGAAGTCTCAGAATGCAGCTAGCCCAGAAGCCCAGTGCCTGATCTTCCTCTCCATGTCCACTGGTAATTTGCAACTACTTTGTCCATATGAGAGAAGGATTTTAAGAAACAGATGTACAAATCAAACATCAAACAATGGATTAATTAATGTAAGTGGGGTGAGGCTTAGAAACTCTTACATTTTTTTTGCAAAATAATTGTGAATTATTTTGAGAAATAATTTGAATGTCTACTTATGGCTACCATATACCCCCTTCTTTCTAACTTCCTTTCCTGTCTATATTGTACAAAATGTGTGGTAGAGCCTTTCAAAAACTTTTAGTTTCTTTTAACATGGAAACTCAATTTCCTTAATTGTTTTATTCTTTAAGTACAGTTAACATTTTCTACAATTAACATTTTCCTCATATAAATGACTTGGCCATTAACTTCCTTAGACAAGTGAACATAATTTCTCCCAAAGCCAAACTCTATGACAAAAGTGACTCTATCCAGATGAAACAAGAAGATTTGGTTCAAGAAGGTGTTATGGAAAAAAGAAAAAGAAATCTTCCCTGTCTGGAGAAGTGACAGGATATTTTGTTTCTTTACATATAGTTCATGCCAATATAACTATCACCATCACTGTCACTTGGAGCTTATTTAAAATGCAGAATCTCAGAGATCTCACTCAAACCTTGACTGAGATTTTTACAGTTTAGCAGAATTCCTGGTGACGCAGGCATGTCCAATTTCAAAGTTAAAAGTTGGAAAACATTACTCAAATGAAGCAGCGGTTTTCCTCCTGAGATATACCATAAAGCCTGGGTGAATATTTTTAATAAGAGATTTGGGCCGCCTTTAGAAACTCTGATTCATTTAGCCTGTGGTGAGATACTCTGTGATCACTTCGGAAAGAAAGAACTCCAGCCATGGAGAGGAAAGTGGGTATTGCATATGGCTGGCAAAATGAGGGTAGTGGCTACCTAGAAGGTCAGAAGAAAAATTGAAGGATACTCTAGGCATGTTTTAAAAGTGGATGCTAATTCTGATTGCTGATAAATTTTCATTGGCTTCTTCTTTCATTACCAACACTCTGCATAAAAGATTATAGTTCATTATATAAAACTTGTATGTTTAGACTACATGAAAAAGTAATAGAGGTAGTTAATAGTAACAAAGAGATATGACTCAGAATAAGAAGTAAACCCAGTGGAAGTGTAGATAAATTCATGGAGAAAACTTAGAACCATCCTTACACTTAATATTTAACATTGAGAAAGAAATGCTGACACTGGATTTTTCCTGTGTTTATGGTTTATAGTAGATTAATAGGAAAAAGAAAAGGCATACTATCTTCTTACACATTCTATTTAACAAAGGATTTATATTCCATTGTTAGAGCCCTTATACTTCCTGGCATAGAAACACACTGGGATCTGAAATTTTAACTGGGTTTTAATGTTTTATGCGAAGCATTGTTCATCTCTGTAGATCTCTGTTCCAGATAATCAAACCTAGCTCTAGCCCTGAAGAATCCAATGCTTAGATTTTGCATAACAGGCCATCACATTGCTCTGTCCTCTGTGCTATGTGTAAGTGTTCAGTACCTATCTGGTTCAAATTCCTGATACTATACCAGTCATTATTTCTTTGCCTAAATGATTCTAGGATGCATTTTAAAAATTATCTTCTCAGAAGCATTTACCCTTTGCCCCAATCTTAGGTTTAGTAAAATTTTGTTGCTAGAAGTTTGCTCGCTATATTTTAATTTATTCCTCTTCAGTAGCTTCTTAGTAAAGATTTTCAACTACATATTTTAAAACACATGAATTAATTACATCTGAATACTGGTAATATCAATATATCCAGAACAAAAAGAGACATCTAGATAGGTATTGGACCCAGTGTAAATTCCTAAGCCTTCCTAGAATGTCTCTGGCCATAAATTCCAGGTGTGAGTGACTCAGCATAGCCTGATCTAAGACTGCCTTTGCCTAGCCTCTGCTAACATGGTAAAATGCTATTGGCTCTTTTCCCTCACCCTCTTCTCCATGCTAAAACTCCCACCCCCTTTTCATAATCCTACATAAGTCCCAGACTGATGCAATAAAGTGAGTTCTTGCTTAGACAAGACTTCTGGCTCCAGAGTGTGATTTCCCCTGGTGGCTGGGGGTGCTGGGTCGTCAACGCTCATCACCTGTTCCAACCCCAGGGAGAGGCCTGCTGCTCCGGATCTGCTCTATCTGGGAGAGAGAAAGAGTCAGGCAGACAGGGCATTCTAAATCAGGCAAAAGCACTTTCATTATATTCTGCAGACTGTAGTTGCTGCTCAATCTAATGTAGTTGCAACTGAATTTTGTTCAATTTGTGATTGTGTCTTTCTTTGTATGTATACATATATGTGTTGTATATGTATGCGTCTCCACACTTAACTACATTATCCAGATAATCATTTTCCAGTTGCATTTCCCATAAAATTTAATGTTTTACTACTTCATTTGTTTACTAACATGAAATTCACTTTAAATTGCAGAATTGAAATATATTTTCTTTGATTGTTTTGAACAGTTCAGTTCTTTTACTATTTTTATTCTCAGGTTGAAAAAAAGATTATTTATTTATTTACTTATTACTTTATAGAGTATTCTGAAATAATTTGAATTGGCCATAAGTTAAAGAGCAATACTCTTTCTTTGTCTTGTTTTTTGGTTACTGCTTTGTATCTTCACAGTGAAATGTAACCTTAGATACAATACAGTTGTCTTGGACTTCAGTCCTTCTATTCTTCATTCAAGTGCAACATCCCAGCTACCTGGGTTTTATTTGTTTCTAAAACATTTTGTGTTTTTTTTTTCTCTTCAGGAGTTAGAGCAATAATTCTAGCTTCCCAAAACTCCTTCAAAATTATTTTAAAATATTGTGAGCATTGCTGAACTCTTTCTTTTTCCATCTTCTCTCGTGGTCCTTTTAAGACAATTCTATGCAACCAAACCCAAATTCTTCACCAGTTCTCATCAAAATTTATATCAGTTACATTATTGAGGTAGGGCTAACTGATTTGTGTCATTTATTCTCCATACATGTAGATGGATTAGCATTTTGTTCTCTTGTGAAATTTCTAGTTCTTTGGGGGCGTTATTAACTGAGACTCCCATTTTTCTGAAGCTTTTAAAATGTTGAATATATGATTCTATTAAGGAAGGCATTGAGCAAGTGAATATTTTTATAGAAGAAAATGACATTAAAGGGGGCTGGAGAGATGGCTCAGTGGTTAAGAGCACCCTCTGCTCTTCCAGAGGACCTGGGTTCGATTCCCAGCACCCACATGGCAGCTAACAACTGTCTGTAGTTCCAGTTCCAGGCAAAACACTAAGGCAAATAAATAAATAATTTTTTTTTTAAAAAAAAAAAAAGAAAATGACATTAAAAATTATTTATCTTTATTGTGTTAAAAGTTGAATAAACCTTTTGGGTGTTTTTTAATATAAAGTGATCCCCCCCGAATTTTGACATCTACTTTGACATTTTTCAAGTTGTTCTAGGATTGTGCATAATTCTGTGATATTTTATACTTCCTCTGAAATAAGAAAATTTATAGTGTGTATATCATTAGTATCTTCTAATCTTCACTGCTGGAATTTTTGTGTGATATTTATCCATATTAAATAGGAAGGTAGATATTTGATATTCAAAATAGTTGCATTTGCTGTAAATTCATAGTTGCAGCATATAGAAGTCTACAGACTTAATGCTCAGTTACATACACAAAAATTTCTCCAGACTCACTTCTTCCCTTAAATTATGTGCCATTAAGAATCTATTTTCAAGGGATAAGAGATGGTATTGTGGGTATGGTGCCTAATGTAAAAGCATTAGGAATTGAGTTCAGATTTGTAGAGCTTATTCAAAAGTCTAGGAGGCACACATTGTCTGATCTACACATGCTCATGCAATTTTGTCTCCGTTTCTGTGTCTCTGTCTTTGTGTACGTCTGTCTTTCTTCCCCCTCTTCTATCTCTGCCTCTCTGTCTGTGTCTCCCTCTCTGTCTCTCACCATCTCTCTGTTACTCTCCCATAACAGGAGTCATTTTCATGATTATTACATATCAGATTAATTTCATGGTTGAGGTTATATTAGGAGGTAGAGTGAGGAAAAGAATGGAAGGGACCATAAATGGCAGCATCATGTACAATTACTAGTCCTACTTCTCTGGTCTTCTTCTGTTTCTCTAAAATACTCTTAAGGATTCTAATCTGGTACACATTAGAGATCCATCATTAGTCATTTCATATGGTGTCTAGCCTACATCATTTTCCTTCTCTCGGTCCAGATGGTTGCTATGATGTCTCCTAATACTGACAATGTCCAGACCTAACTTCTGTATCACCAAGTGAGTCTCCACAGCTTCTGGGGCTCCACAAAGGCAACATCTGTACATTTGGGACTGGACAGATGCTACTACTGAAACAGGCTGAAAAAGGCTCAGTCTGTCTCTGGCCTGGGGCCCTACTGCTCCAGTCATCTCCTTAGAGAGCCATTCCAAGTGCTTTATGTAAGAAAGGGTATTCATTTGTTTCCTACATCCAATTTAAGCATTTGTATTTTACATTGCACAATTCCAGACATAAGTTTCTATATAAAATGAGTGCATGAATGAAGATTACCTACATTTTATTAAGTACATTATTAGTCTTGTTCCCTAAGGATTATGAATCATTATCTGGAGTTGAATCCAGTAAACTGGTTGTTAAAAAGAGCTCTCATACATTTCTGCAGGTGATCTGTCTGGGGACCATGGGTTAAGAAACACTGCTTTAGCAGCAATAAATAAGAGACTTAGCCAAATTCTACACATGAATTGGAATCTTCTCCTGGGAAGAAAAATAATAATATTTCAAAGGAACTCTAGAAGGAGAATTATTCATGTATTTACTTAACAGTTTATTTACATGTATTTATGACTAATTATATCCTTTCTCATAAAGATGCCAGTTTGGAATTGCAATTTTTTTTTTCAGGAGAAAATTACAACCCAGTGGTCCAAGGATGTATTCAGATTTTGGTTCACTTTTTGTTTTCCAGTCATTTTTAAAATATTTAGTTTCATTATTATTAATTATGTAAATGTGTGTGTTTGTGTGGTCATGTGCAGACCTTAAATGAGTCAGAGGCCTCAGGTCTCTCTGGAACTGGAGTTACAGATGGTTATAAGCTGAAAATCATGAGTATTGAGAATTGAACAAGGGTCCTCTGCATCATTACCATGCACTCCTAAACTCTAGGCCATCTTTCCAGCACCAATCTAGTTAATTTTGGGTGTATCCTCCTCCATGTAATTCTGAGGCTTCAAGGTCTCATCATATATTTCCTTAAGATGACTTTACTGGTTGAATGTTTCTTTTGTGAATGTACTGCTGTTTCTATTTCGTGGCATATCTGCCTATCAAATTTTACATGTAAACTTTTAAATTACAGTACTGACTGACTTAAAATGCAGTGTAGTTGATGTTTGAATATAAATAAAACTAATGTCATATATATGTGACATATAACTAGTTATTTATATGTGATATATATCACATAACACATGCACACACACACACATACACACGTTACTTTAGTCTTTTCAGTCTGAGTTTCTCTGTGGGACACATACTGACTTGACCTTACTGCTTTAAGTTTTTGGAGGGAACATATATACATATATTTTCATTTATACCTGTCTATCTGGTATTTGTAGCAATGTTTCTCAGCCTTTAATGTGCATGTAAATGGTAAATGACCCAGTTTAAGAATTACATGGTAAGGACTGAGAGTTAGCATTTATAAAATTTTCCAATGAACACTAGTCCACAGTCCACTTTCTGAGTAGCCAGAATCTAAGGAGCCTAACAATTGTTATAATAGCCACAAAAGGCAGTAAAAGTCATGAAAAGTACTGACCAAAACCTTTTTCTAGAAATGAATTTCTTCAATTCATAAAATTAGTCAGCCGTTGACTTAAAGCGAATCTTGTCTTACATAGGTTTTAGATACAAAACATGACTCAGTAGCATGTAACCATACTGACAAGATTTGCTTCCGACTCATATGGCCTTTGAGTTGAACTTTCTATCCCACGAGCATTTATCCCAACCTTAGAGTCAGTTCTCTACCCTGCTTGATTTATATTTCCATTGTTCTTCAGCTTAATTATTGTAAAGCTGAAATGTCTTCTCGTTCTCTGGTTTCAATTTCCTTGTAATTTATTTTTATTTCTCTTGCATTGTCTCCTCTTTACTCTCCTGCCTTTAAACATTCAATAAACAATGTTCCTTGTGCTTAATGCAGGTGCAGATGGGTTGAAGTCAAGGCAAAGTGAGAAGGTGAGAGGGTGTTACCATTCCACTTAATGATGCTTGACCCTTTGATGAGTCAAGCTTCAAGACTACATACATACAGCTCAAATCTCTGGTTCAATCTCAAACAGTAGTTTTATACTCAACCTCTTAACCTTTGGATATATCATTGCTTTTGTAGTCACACAAAACTGTATAAGGTTAGTGAAAATATATATATTCCCTTCCCATATATATACCTATTGACGTTCTATGGTCTGATAACTCCAATGTATGTATTGTGTTTTCTTTTCTCCAGTAGTGTGCTTCATTTATAAATTGTGTGGGTGTGTGGGTGGGTGGGGAGTGTCTAGGGCAGATGGGTATAATAGGACCAGCATTTCTAGAGGCTTTTAAAGAATATGTGAGTTCGCAACGTACTGGCAGGGAGATAGGGATGAGGATATTTGAGAGATATGGTGAACACTAGGAACATTCCAGAAATATTTGAGAAGAAATCCTAGAAAAAGAAAAAAGAAGTCTTTAAATCAGTCTGGTTAGTAGCAAAATGTTGATTTATGAGATATTGAATAAATATGATCCCATTTTGTAGCAAAATTTATGAATTCTACATTCTGCAAGTAATCTATGTATCCTTTATGATTAATCATTCCTGGAAGATCACAGATGCCATTCAGACATATCTTGAATGAATTTAAACAAATCGCTTTCTTTTTGTTGTTGTTGTTGTTGTATTCCAGCTTTTCTAGTTTATCTTTAAAAAAGCTAGCTTGACAGTCAAGAATAAAGATTAAAAATTATGACATCTAAAATCAGTTTTGATTTAATTTATATGTAAGTTATTATATTTATTATAAAAATGTCATTAAGGCTTTGTAAAAATAGTTGATATCTTTCCTTTCAAATTGTATTCTGAAAACTTCTTAGAGATCAGATGACCTTGAATCAAATAAACAGAGCTATGCTTCTCCGGCCTATTTTTGTCTTGTTGGCTATATTCCCTTATTTTACATATTATAATTTTAAACATAAGTGATGAGTAAAGAAAGACGTGAATGTGAGGGAAAAAAGACCAGAGAAAAATATAAGAAACAAAGAGAGAGTATTTTATAAATAAAAACTTTAGCCATCCTACTGGGGGTCATGCATAGGATGTATTTTTTCTTGGAGTTGTTCTATAAAATATGCCCTCTACTTTTGTTTACTACTAGTGTGACATGACAACATCTTACACTGTTGACTCTTCTGTGTCTGGAGAACCCCAACAGCTTTCACAACACGTGGGCCCTCTACAGTGTGCAAATGATAAAGTTATGGGCTTTCAGATCTCACCATATCCACTGAATTATTTTGCTGTCTTCTGCAGAGCAGTTTCTCAATGAAATATTAACCAGATCTCACTTCAGGGACAGAAGCTCCATTCCTACTGTGTCATTAGCACTTTTGAGCACAAACTTTTGAAGAGCTACACAATTTCCTTGATTGTTTCTTCCCTGCTATTGTGAGATCACTCTATTTTTGTTTTTATTAAGTGATTGTAGTAAAAAGATTAATGCATTAGAGAGGGTAACATTCATCAAGGATTTTATTTTCTCTACAATGCCTCACTCCATTCTGCTCCTTGATTGTACATTAATCTAACTGGTTAGGAAAAATTTGTCAGTATTATTATTCTTATTTAATTTTCTTATCTGTTAGTTTAAAAGATACATATTTGTCTTACTAACTTTCAGTATTTCAGAATATTATGTATTCTGATAAACAATGAATTGAATCACTCATAATTTACTATTTGTTTGATCTTCACTACTTTAGAATTTTATAAGTGCTTCTCTTTTTAGAGATACAGTTAAGATCACTAACTACAGGTAGCATTTCAAATTCCTTATTTTCTTAAGAACATAAACAGAAAAATCTACTAAAATAATAATATGACAAGATGCTTTTAGTGAAAAGAGTCATTTCCCAAATCTCACATCTAATTCCAGCAGTTTTCCACTGCAGCCCAGTTAGAGGTTTTCTGTATTTTTTTTCTCACACTATGTAGTCACAGAGAGGATGACATCTTATAGATTGAGTGCTCAGTCTCATAGCACTTTCTCATCTCCACTCTACTTGATGAAAATCCCATGTTATAATTGGTGACTGTACAATTCAATTATACCTGAGATTCTTGGGACCCTAAATGGGTGACATTTATTTGAATTTATTTGATTTTACACATCAGTTATAAATAATTTTTAAAAAGACACATGCAAACACTCAGATGTTAAGGTGAAACAACAAGTAAGGTTATGGTCCCTATTGGCTCAGGAGTTTTCAGGACCAACTCTATTTCAACAATCTGAAAATTATTGTTGAAATTTTATGATAATATTTATTGGAAATACTTTGTATATTAAATATTTTTTTGAATTTATTAAAAAATTTTATAGAACTATTGAATTTCCATCATGCGACTTATACATTTCTAGTGTGTGTGTGTTATCCCTTATATACATATGTGTGCAAGCCAGAGGATGATTTCTTCATATATTGCTACCAATATTATTTTATAATAATAATAATAATAATAATAATAAATAATTTTTAAGAAAATGTTCCTCTGTATAATCTTGACTGTCCTGGTACTTGCTTTATAGACCAAGCATGTAGCCTGAAGTTTCTCTCCCGGCCCAGTTCTGTGGTCCGGGCCCACAGTCAAGTAGCCACTTAGTTCCAAATAATCACAAAGGCTTATATCAATTACAGACATTT
Organism: Sigmodon hispidus; assembly: GCA_004025045.1. Taxonomy (NCBI): domain Eukaryota; kingdom Metazoa; phylum Chordata; class Mammalia; order Rodentia; family Cricetidae; genus Sigmodon; species Sigmodon hispidus. The sequence continues at coordinate 21,656 of PVIH01004331.1, forward strand.
GATCTATGGCTCAGGTTCATTATCAGCTAGCTCTCAATAACCTAACTTGTTTCTATTAATCTGTGTCTTATCACGAGGCTAGTGGTTTACTGATACTTTCAGATCTTGCTTCTTTGAATGACAGCTTGCAGCATTTCCTTGACTCCATCTTTATCTATCCTTCATCTTTATCTCTGCTTGAATTTCCTGTCTGCCTCTAAACTACCTTGCCATACAATACAGTTTCTTTATTAACAAATGGTAATAAGGTATATTCACAGGATACAGAAAGATATTCCACATCATAGGGGGGCGTCAAACTCAGAAATCTTTTGCCTTTGCCTTCCCAACTATTAGGATTAAAGGCTTGTCATATCACTGTCTGACCCTACCTCATTTAAAAAAAAATTCTGGCTAAGAAATTGGAGCATGTTCTTTCACATAGACTAGATCTTGCCTTTTCCTTGCCTTAATTGTGGAAGAGCTCATGACCTACTCTTCCCCTTGGTTTCTGTTATATTATGGATTCTATAAATGTATAGCATAATGTTGAGAAACATTTAGTTTGGGGGAGTTTCTAGTTATCTAGATTCAAATGCTGCTCCCATTCTGAGAGAAGAAAAATATTATCTAGTTATTTGGCAAGATCTCCCCATAATGCGACAATATCAAATATACATTCAACTATTCTATTTTTATCTCTTGAGATTGCCAAACTATATTGGGTTCTATGATCTGCCACCACAGTTATGGCTCATTTCTTGACTTTCAGAAGCTTCCATGAGTGCTCTAAGTTGGCTATTCTGGGTAGCTTACATTGATTGTTACCTTGATACAACCTACATTCAATTGGAAAGAGAATCATAATCAGGAGCTGTCTAGATAAATTACCCTTTGGATATACTATTAGGGGCAGAGACTGAGTGACTTAATAGTTCTAATCTGGTACTGGAGGCCTGAAAGAGTCATGTAGGGCAGCTGATCTTTATTCTATCCTGAATCCTAAAGAAGTAGGTTCTATTATTCTCAAAGGAATGCTTCAACAAAAGGATGAAAGACCTTTCTAGCAAGAGTAAAGAAAAGAAGGCAAAAAGCAATATTTTTCTTCTATGTCCAAATTATTGAAAAAATAATTTTTTCAATCTTAGTTGTCATTGAAAGGTGTGGCCAAGATTTAGGTGGGCCATTCTACTTTATAAAATCATTAATAAAATTTCTCATAGGATTTGCTTGTGTTTTAGTTTAGTTCATATACAGTTAAGTGACTTACCAAGGTTAGCTATCCATCACATGTTCTAAACAGTGTAAGAGAAGAAAGATAGCTTTGAACAGACCATCACAAGCAGGGATCCACATTAGTTTCCTTCTGCTCTTGTCTTTGGATGTGACCCTTTGACTTCCTGCCCTGACTTTCTTGCAGTCATGGGCAGTAGTTTGAAATTCTAAGACAAATAAAATCTCTCCCTAAAGTTGTCTTTTGTTAATGTATATTATTTCATAAAAAGTAAAAGTAGAACAGTAGTGAAGACATAATGCCATTTTTGGCAGTAGTTTCTTTCAGAATAAAAGGTTTGACAGTGACTTGTCCTCAGGCCCTGAGACAGGGTGCAGTTTCGGGGTGAAACAGAGTCTGCTTAGATGACAGCTGGCTTAATAGCATTGTGTCCTCAGAGAGCAGTCAACCCTCTGAACACACAGCTGATTAAGAGCCCTCAGACCATCAACCCACTAAAAGCCAACCAAAAACTGACCAAGAGTAAATTAAGGAAGCAATGGACAGACACCAGTACAAGAATACATACAACAATACAAAGATCAGCAAGACACCACTAGAAGAGGCAAGTGGTTCTATAGCTTCAAGACTTGACCATAAAAATGAGAAGGAAACAACATTAAAAACACCTTTATGGAGATTATAGAAGCCTTAAAATAGTATATAAAAAACTCCCTTAAAGAAGTAGAAGAAAATTCAAACAGAAAATTAGAAAAGAAAAAAATCTCTGAAAGTAAACAAAGAAAACTAAGAAATAGAAAACAAACACATAAAAGAATCATGCCAGGATTTAAAAAATTGAAACAGAAGCAATAAAAAAGGCACAGACTGAGACAAGACTGAAAATAGAAAACCTGAAAAAAAAAGACCTGGAACCACAGATTCAAGCATAATCAAAAGAATCCAATAGAGAGAAGAAAGAATATCTGGAGTGGAAGACTCAATAGTGGTAATAAATACATCAGTTAAAGAAAAAACTAAAACCTAAAAAGTTATAACACAAAATGTCCAGGAAATCTGAAACACTATGAAAAGTCCATCCAGAGAATAATTGGAATTGAAGAAGGAGAAGAAAACCAGCTCAAAGGCATAGAAAATATATTCAACAAAATCATAGAAGTAAACTTCCCCAACCTAAAGAAGGAAATGCATATAAAAATACAGGAAGACTAGAGAACACCAAATAGACTAGACCCACAAAAAAGTCTACTCAACATATAATAATCTACCCATTAAACCTACAGAACAAAGAAAAAAATATTAAGAGCTGCAAAAGTAAAAGGCTAAATTACCTATAAAGGCAGACCAATCAGAATAACATCTAACTATTCAGTGGAAACAATGAAAGCAAGAAGGGCAGACGTTATATGTCCTGGTCAGACATTACAGACACTAAAAGTACATGGATGACAACCTAGAATCCTGTACCCAGCAATGCTATCAATCAACATAGATGGAGTAAATAAGATATTTCATGACAAAACCAGATTTAAATAATACCTATCCACAAATTCAATTTGACTCTACAAAAAGCCCTAGAAGGAAAACACCAACCTAAGGAAACCAGAAATATCCATGTAACCACAAACAATGGATAAGCCCACAGAAAAACATCTTCCAAAAAAAGGGGGGGGGGGAAATGGAAGCTACTACCAAAAATGACAGGAAATGTCAATCATTGGTATTAACATTCCTTAATACCAATGAACTCAATTCACCTAGGAAAAGACACACGCTAGCATGATGGATATAAAAGGAGAAACCATTCTTCTGCTGCATACAAGAAACACAACTTCAAAGACAGACACAGGCTTTGAGTAAATGGTTGGAAAAAGACTTTCCAATCAAATAACCCTAAGAAACAAGTTGGTGTAGACATTCTAATATCTAACAAAATAGATTTTAAAATAAAATCAATAAAAAAGAGACCAAAATGGACACTCCTTATTCATCTCAGGAAAAATCTACCAAGACAAAATTTAAATCTTGAATATCTATGCCCCTAACTCAAGGGGACCAACATATGTAACGAAAACACCACTAAAGCTTAAACCTCATATCAAACCTGATATAGTAATAGTGGGAGACTTCAATACCCAACTTTCATCCTTGGATAAGTCAACCAGACAAAAACTCAACAGAGAAATAAGAGATCTAGCCGAAGTTATGACCCAAATGGACTTAGTAGATATAGACCAAACCCTCCACTCAACCAAAAAAGAATATATATGTTCTATTATTGAAAGGGATTGATTGTTTTGGCAATCTTGAATTTCTTGTTATTCCATAGAAAGTTGAGTATTCTTTCAAGGTCTGTAAAAATTATGTTGTGATTGTGATGGGGATTGTATTGAATCTGCAGCTTGCTTTTGTTAAGATTGCCATTTTTACTATGTTGATCCTACTTATCCAGGAGTATGGGAGATCTTCCATTTTCTGATATCTTCTTCAATTTCTTTATTCAATGACTTAAAATTCTTGTCATATATGTCTGTCACTTCTTTGGTTAGCATTACCCCAATGCATTTAATGCTGTTTGCAGCTGCTTTAATGGGTGATGCTTCCCTGATTTCTTTTTGAGCCCTTTTTCATTTGTGTATAGGAGGGCTATTGATTTTTTTGAGTTAATCTTGTACCCTGCTACATTGCTGAAAGTGTTTATCAGCTGTAGTAATTCCCTGGCAGAATTTTGGGGGTGGGGCACTTATGATACAATTATATCATCTGCAAATAGGGATACTTTGAATTCTTTATTTCCAGTTTGTATCTTCCAATCTCTTTTCGTTTTCTTATTGATTTAGGTAAAAATTCAAGAACTATATTAAATAGATAAGGGGAGAGAGGGCACTCTCATCTTGTTCTTGGTTTAGTGTGATTGATTTGAGACTCACTCCATTTAGGCTGATGCTGGCTGTCAACTTGCTATATATTTTCTCTATTTTGTTTATGTATTTTCTATATATTCCTCATCTCTCCATGACTTTTATCATGAAAGAGTGTTGAATTTTGTCAAAAGTTTTCTGCTTCTAATGAGATGATCATGTATTTTTTCTTTCAGGTTGTTTATATAATGAATGACATTGATTGTTTTTCATGTGTTAAGCCATCCTTGCCTGCATCTCTGGGATGAAGCATATTTGATTATGGTGGATGATTTTTTTTAATGTTTTCTTGAATTTGGTTTGCAAGTATTTTATTGAGTATTTTTATATCAATATTTATGAGGGAGACTGGTCTGAAATTCTCTTTCTTTGTTGTATCTTTGAATGTTTTGGGTATCAGGGTGAGGGTGGCTTCATAAAAACAGTTTAGCAGTGTTCCTTCAGTTTCTATTGTGTGGAACATTTTGAAGAGTATTGGTGAGATTTTTCTTTGAGTATCTGGTATCATTCTGCACTGAAACCTTATGGCCCTCAGCTTTTTTAATTTTACTTGGGAGACCTTTAATAACTACTTCAATTTTCATGGGGGTAATAGGTCTATTTAGGTCATTTATCTGGTCTTGATTTAATTTCGGTAAATGTTACCTGTCTAGAAAATTGTCCATTTGCTTTAGGTTTTTCAATTTATTGGAGTATAGTTTTTCAGATTCTCTGGATTTCCTGAGTGTCTTCTGTTATGTCCTCATTTTCATTTCTGATTCTGTTAATTTGGATACTCTCCTTCTGCCTTTTGATTCGTTTGAATAAGGGTTTGTCTATCTTGTTGACTTTTTCAAAAAACTATCTCTTTGATTCATTGATTCTTTGTATTGTTCTCTTTGTTTCTATTGTACTGATTTTAGCCTTGAGTTTCTTCCCTACCTTCACTCCTAGGTGAGTTTGCCTCTAATTGTTCTGGAGCTTGCAGCTGTGTTGTTAAGCCTCTTTGAAAGCTTTCTCTAGGTTTTTATGCAGGCATCTAGTGCTACAAATTTTTCTTTTTAGCACTGTTTTAATTGTGTCCTATAAATTTGGGTATGTTGTAGATTCATTTTCATTGAATTCTAGGAAGTCTTTGATCTCTTTCTTAACTTCTTCTTTGACTCCGAGGTAGTTCGACTGAGAGATGTTCAGTTTCCCTGAATTTGTAGGCTTTTTGTGATTTTTGTTATTGTAGAGTTTTAACTTTAGTTCATGGTGGTATGATAGGATACAAGGAGTAATTCCCATTTTTTCTATTGATTAATATTGCTTTATGACTCAGTATGTGGTCAATTTTAGTGAATGTTCCATGGGGTACTGAGAAAAAGGTATATTCCTTTGTGTTTTGGTGGGAAGTTTTATCTATCTATCTGTCTATCTATCTATCTATCTATATATATATATTACATATATATATGAAGTCCATTTGAGTCATAACATCTGTTAGATACCTTATTTATCTGTTAAGTTTCTGTCTGGCAGGCCTATCCATTGGTGAGAGTGGGATTTTGAAGTCTCCCACTATTAATATGTGGGGATTTGTATGAGACTTAAGTTTTAGTAATTTTTTTAAACATATGTAGGTGCCCATGTGTTAGGAGCATAAATATTCAGAATTGAAGCTTCATCTTGGTGCATTTTTCCTGAGATAAATAAGTACTGTTAGTCCTAGGCTCCTTGATAACCTAGTTTCATGGCATAGAAAGGTTTACAGCCAACTCTGAAAGCCATGTTTACCTCTCCAACTCTGAGAAGCTTTGTTTCCATTCTGCCATGGAGTAGCATGCCACCACTGCTCTTTAACCTCATTGGCCAACAGGGCCACTTAAAAGAGCTGCAGGATTTTTGCCAGTGAATCAGGAAGCAATTTCTTCTATTCTCACCTCTAGCAAACATAGCCTGTCCAAAACAATATGCTGCTACCAAGAAGCCATACTTGACCCTATTCTCTTGTGTCTAGAATCCCTTTTTAAGCTTTGTAAGGTTTTATGTGAAAATTATTTCCTCAAGTTGGGAGCCACATGTAGATTGAGGCCTTTTCCCCACCTGATCCCACAGCCACTCAGTCCCAAACAAACACACAGAGGGTTATATTAAATATAAATGCTCAGCTGGTAGCTCAGGTTTACTACTAACTAGCTCTTACACTAAAGTTCACCTAGACATATATTTATCTTTAGTCATGTAGCTTGGTACCTTTTGTCAGTAAGGCATTCTTATCTTGCTTCTATATTTGGCTTCAACTTCTGACTCTGCCCTACTTCTTGCCAGAATTCCTGTAGTCTTGTAGAACCACCTGTATTTCCTGCCTGGCTACTCTCGAGTCAGCGTTATATTAAAGCAATTCAAGTGAAAAATTTTTACAACATAAAAGAGCATATTCTACAACAGTTTTTCAATGTTGCTGGATCTTTCTTTTCTTCATCAGACTCTTAACTTTCTGTGGTTTTCTTCTTTCTCTCAAATATATTTTCCTCTCTTGAAATGATAGTAAAAATGCTGTACAACCTTTAAATACAGTTGCTATAGGTAACAATCTTCTATTGTCTTTCTACTTTTTCTCTCTCTTTCAAGGCAGGTTTCTTGCATATTTTCCATAGGATATCAAGTTCAAAACTAATAAATCATTATCACTATTTCTTCTTTTTTTTTTTTTTTTTTTTTTTTTTTTTTTTTTTTTTTTTTTTTTTTTTTTTTTTAAACTGTATTCATTTATTTGCCTTGGTGTTTTGCCTGGAACTGGAACTACAGACAGTTGTTAGCTGCCACGTGGGTGCTGGGAATCGAACCCGGGTCCTCTGGAAGAGCAGGTGGTGCTCTTAACTGCTGAGCCATCTCTCCAGCCCCCTCACTATTTCTTCTTGTGGTTATAATTTAATCATTGCTCCTATACCTCTACTTTCAAATTTCATATTGATTTTATGATTTTGTTTAGGTTATAACAGAATTTCACCAATTCTTGGACTAATGTTGCGCTCAACCTTTGACAGAGGAGGAGTTTGTTTTGTTTTGCTTTCAGGGAGTAGTGTTTAATACAGGTGCTCATTTTGGTCCAAGTGCTGAGGGTAAATGAATAGTGAATATTAGGGCATTCATATCAACCTGCCAAGGCCAAAGGACCATGGCAAAAGAGGGGGTGGGGAGAACGTAAATCTATAGAGTTGGAATGATTGCTATAAAATGCTGTCTTCCTGATCCCAATTTTAGTTAGGCAATATTTGTATTTTCTACAGTTACTTTCTTATGCTTTCATTTAATTGCTGTGAGGACATTCATGCTTAGTTCCATAGTTACTAGAGAAGCATATGAGCCTCAGGTTTAGAGGAAGCTACTGGAGGTGTGGTGCAGACTCTACCTCCACTCACTAACCCAGAAATTCAGAAAAATGTACCTAAAATCTCTGACCCTCAATATTATAATGTCTTTTATTAGATTATTGGAGAACATACTGTAAAGTATTCAGTATGATGTATTTAGTATGGATTTTATCTCATTTTTTTTACGTTGAGATAATGCAATGTTATCATCTACTACATGTTTCCCTTAAGGTCACTGACACAAGTTATTAGGAGGTTGTAGCTCCTTTATATGTGTTGATAAATTCATTGACAAGCGCATTCCTCTCTCCCAGAAGAGAGCTCTTAAAAGCTGAGATGGCTCTTTAGGTGTGGTTGTTTGAATAACCCCCATGGGCTCACATACATTTAATTCTTAGGCATCAGGGAGTGGCACTATTTGAGAAGAAATACAAGGTATGACCTTACTGAGGTGCCTGTGGCCTTTAGAGGATGTGTGTCAATGTGGATGGCTTATGGATGGGAGGCTTTCAAGTTTCAAAATTCAACACCAGTCCAGTATCTTTCCCTGCTACATGTCTAATTAGATGTTGAACTCTTAGCTATTCTTCAACATTGTGTCTATGTACTGCAATGCTCCAAACCATGAAGATAATAGACTATACCTATGAAACTATAAGCAACCCCCAAATAAATGCTTTCTTTTAAAAGAGTTTCCATGGCTATAGTGTCTCTTCATAGCAACAGAACCCTAAGATAGTAGGTAGCATGCTGACTGTAGGGCCCAGAGCAGCTTGGCTACTCTGCTGCCTTGAAATATAGGGCCCAAAACATCTTGGACACACTACTGCTATTATGGGCTTTATAGAAATCAACTAAAAGTTAGGCAGACCTGAGCCTCAGTTTACTGGCAGGTAGTAGGAAAGTGATAAACAACACCCAGGAATCAGCATTCCAGGAGAAAATATAGAATGTTCCAGAGGAAATATCTAAAGTTTCAACTATTATAGATATATCATCAGGTATCCTTTAGCCCACAACACACCTATTTTTTTTTTCTTTTCTTCTCTTTCTTTCTTTCTTTTTACCTTACTAGATACCTCTAGACAAATGTCACCTAGTCAGGGTTCTGATCCCTGAAAATCTATCTACCCAGATCTCTTCTACAATAAAACCCCACCCCATGTGGACTGGGTACTCTCTGATCTAAGTGCTATATAGGATGGACCAAGTATCCAAGCTCGAGTTGAATAAAGGCCCTTTGCTGCTGTTACATATGGATTTGGACTTCTTGTTTGTCTTTTGTGTGAATGCACCCACGGTCTGGACATAACACTGCTTCCAACACTGACAACTTGAGTTCTATTCCCAAGACCCACATAGTGTTCTCTGACTTCCACACACATATTATGGCACTGGGATGTAGACATGCACACATGTGCACATATGTATACACACACATAAATGTAAAACAGTTTATTTTGACAGAAATACCCAACAAATAAAACTGACAAATAAGCTAATCTATTAGAAAACATCGCTCATCCATATATAAACCATACTATTTGATATTGATAATATATTTATATTCTAATTACTATAAAACATTATGTATTTATTAGTTATATTTCTCATTTCAGTGTAAAATACCCCCCAAAGCAACTTTAGTAAGAAAAGGCGCTAATCTTGAATTATGATACTAGGAGATACATGTCAAATGGCCAGCTAAGCATGGAATCATGAGCGTATATGCAATTGGTCACAGTGAATCTTTTCAGGAAACAGAGAGGTAAACGTTTACATTTTCAATTTTATCCATCAAAAGTGCCACTCACATTCAAGATGTGTCTTGCTTATTTAGTTAAGTTTTTTTTTTTCTTTTTAAATATCCTCACAGACATACTAGAGGTGCACTTCCACAGTGATTTTGCATTCGGCCAAGCTGATAATAAAAAGTAATAATACTAATGTTAGTTAAAAAAAAAACAAGCAAAATTCTTGTATGCAAGCATTTCTCATAGAGTCACAGGATTAACATTTTGTTTATCAACCTTTGAATATATAATGTTGACATGAGTTTAAACTTTTTCAAGTTAAACTTGTTATTTTTCACAATGTAAAATCTCAAAGAGTGTAAGTTACTTTTATTGATAACATGTGAAATAGATTCACAATGTTATTCTCTTGAGTTTATCTGGGTAGAAATAAGAGCTTTGCTTTTATGCTATATAGATTTATTTACCCATTGCTTATATGGTACATAAGATCTTTTGTAGATATTAGGTGCAGCTACTAGTAATAGTTTTCTTTTTCTGTTGCAATTTCTTTTTGATCTAGTGAACATAGGCGCTTAAAAGTATAAAAATCATAACACAACAGCAACACAATTATATAACATATCGGACAGCTTACTATCAGTTCTCTGGAAATATGACAAAGAAGAATTAGAATGAGATATGCTTACTGCAATTTTCCCTTTTATGTAAATCAGTCAGAAATGGTTTATTTGTTAGTATTTGAGTGAAGACAAGCTGCTAGAAGGGAGAGGATGCAGATGTCTGTAGGAAGCACTTTATGAGAAAAGGAAACAACAGATGCCAAAGCTCTGAGGTGGGAGTAGGTTTGGCACACCCAGAAGTCAGTGAGCTTCCCGAATGTACAGCATTTGGAGGCACTGTTAATCCTATCAGGCCTGGGAACTTTGGAGTTCCCAGTGTCTGACACCGCCCTTTTTCACCTCTCTGCCAGCAGAACGGGAAGTCTTCTGTTCCTCTAGAGGCTTTGGACTAGACAAGTTATGCTGTCTCATTTTTCTTATTTCATCCTCTCTCTCTCTCTCTCTCTCTCTCTCTCTCTCTCTCTCTCTCTCTCTCTCCTTATTTTCTTCCTTCTTTCCTTTTCTCTTTTCATCAAACTACAAGCTGGGTCCTAGATATATTTGATAAGCACTCTATTACTGATATCCTTGGCTATCTTTTTGAATGTTTATTTTGAGACAAGAGTCTTTAAAAGTTATCTAAGCTGGCCTTGAATTCTGTCTGTTATCTACAAATAAGTCTTGACCTTATGGTCTTTCCTCCCTCATGTCTTGTGTAGCTTGGAATACAGGATAGTGATTTCTTCATGGACTTTTCAAAGATTGTTTCCAGTTACTCCATAGAGGATAAACTGTGCAGCAAAAGAAGAAGCAAAGAACATTTATAAAGCAATGCTCACATTCTGTACATTCTTTTTATTATCTATTAGTAGAAATTGAAATCAACTTAGATATGGAGAGGAAGAAATTTATTAATTAATTATTCTTACTAACATTTTTATATAAAATAGTAGAGATAAAATTTATTCATCGTAGGTATCAAGAGAAAAAATTATCAGTTTGAGTTAGTATTTTTGAAGTGATTAGTATGATTAAAGGTCTTTTATTTTTCCCATGTTTATTTTAACATTACAAATACATAAATTAATAAATATATAAGTAAGTTGATGTTATTTAAGTTAGGGTTAAAGAATTTAGGTCGTCCCTGTAGACAAAGATTTGAGAGACGTATAAAATAAAGTTTTAATGAAATTTCATGTGCAGAGAGATTATAGATAGAGAAATGATTCAAATATTGACTTTTTGGGAAGAGAAGCGTAGCTCAGTGTTTGGAGTTTGGGAATGTACAGTATCGGGGGGAGGGATAAATAAATGGAAGTCAGTAGCATAGTCTAAAAACACAGAATGAGAAACCAAGCCAGAATGGAGTCTCAAAATAAACAAAGAGAAATCTTCAAGACAAACATTGAAATACTGAGGATAAATACTGAAAATATATCAGATAAGAAAAATTGAGAATCCATATATTGCTTGCTTTTTACAAGCTGTAGTGGTATTAAAAGACAAACTTGTAGTAGCTAAAGCCTTGCTGAGGTGTACTGAAGGGAAATTAGGAAGTTAACTTGGTGACAGAGTGATAATGGAGGAAGAGAATGATACCAGAGAATGAGGTGGAAGCAGAAGTGCGGAGGGATGTGTACACAAGAGCATTATTCCAGTAGGTTGGAGGATGTCAAAGCATGCTAGCCAGCTGATGGCATTTCCTAGCAAGGAAGAACATGTGGAAAAGGCAGGCCATGATGAGACATTTTTGTAATGATAATCTCAAGGATAGAATGTGAATTTCAGTGTACAAAGAGAGGAATGGGTTAGTTCTTACGTAGTCTCCTTCTGAGATTTTCTGTACTTTAGGTGCAAGACAGACAAATTGTGTGGCTGTAGCTATAGATGGACTAGAAGCCCTGCAAACAAAGCTTCTCAGCTTTTTTCCTTAGCAGGGACTAACAAAGTAGGAGGATATACTGAGGTTTGTAGAAACAGGAGAAAGTACCAGGTAGTTATCTAAGAGAGTAGTATCAGTGTGTAGGAATATCGTAGTATCACAGTATCAGTGCGTAAGAAGATCTCCAACATGAATGTTAAGGTCACCCAGAAATGAGATGTAAGGTGTGTCCAGTTAAATACCCAGCCTAGAATCAATGAGAATTAAAGGAAAAGAGGAGTAAATTGATAGATAAAATGAAAAGCGTAGAAGGTAAAAGGACATAAGAGATTCATGAGATGGTGAAATCAGTGGGTTATTAAGGCAGAAACAGGGTCTGAGGGCAGCAAAGAGGAAAAGAACACATGACACCTCTACTCACCTCTAGCCATTGGAGATGGAAAGTGCCAGTGATGATGACTGGTTTGCTAATATTACATGGAGTAGAAAACCAGTAAGTGGACAGGTTTACCTCCTGCATCCAGAAGAGACATGAAGACTATTCAAGATGGTAAGGCTAGAAATGAAGGACATATGTATAGGATAAAACTGAAGGGGTCAGTTAGTCTGTCTTGAAAAGCAGGCAAAGACTGAAATAGGAGAGTAAATATATAAGTTAATAAATATATAAATATGTTGCACATAAGTGTATATAATATGTAAGTAAGTACAGTCTTAATATATATGAACATATAAATAATGTTTCCATAATACATGAACGGAGAGTAAATATATATATTGATGAATATGGAAGAGTAAAATTACTCCAAAGTGAAATTTAGATTTCAGAATATATACAACAGTATAGTTACCACAATCAGAAAATACTGGAATATAAAATAATAAACATTATTTTCAACTTGTTAAAAAAATGCCATTTTGTGTTTAAGTTGATGGGACTAGGAGACAAAAGAGGTGTATGAAAGACTGAATTTAGAAATCATTCATTAAAATAAAGGTATTGGACCTATGATAATAAAGAAAATAATTGTTGGAAGGTATCTTTACACAAAATAAATTAATTTCATTGTTTTCTTTTCAAGTGCCTCTGTGTTCATTTTCATTGAAACTGCTTAACTCATTCGTTATATCTATTCTTTTCTACCCTTAACCTAAGGAATTTTATAGATGATTTTTGTTGTTGTTGAAAGAATAAAAACCAAGTTTGAGTCACAAATGCCAAAAAGGAACAGAAGTTATTGAATGTTATATGCAGATGAATAACTATTGAAGTACAGGCAAATTTTTACATGAAACAAAACCAAGAAGACAGTCCCCCAGAGTTTCTCTAATACTCTTCTTTTCTACAAGAGTTGACAATATTGTTCAATGTCCTTTTCAGCCATCTTGCTATCTTCATAATTTTGAAGATGGCACAGTGCTAACTATAATATCAATAGCATGCATAATCCCATTTTTCTAAAAATGAAATATTCTTAAACCAGAAGGGATTTTCCCGATGAATCTATTCTTATCATATCACTGATCTCAGGACAGAAAAATATAGATCACTGGATATCTCTTACATTATAATCACATATAGGTCTAATGTGCACTTGAGTTGGAAAGTCTCATGTGGATAGTATGGGTCTCTTACTCAGTTTTGAGTACACAAACTTCATTCAGAATAAGTACAACATTTGTAAACCACTTGTATTCAATATTTAATAATTTAACCTACCCTAAAATTTAACTTCTAATTGATTCTTGTTACAAATAGAAATGAGTATTGGGACTAAGACTTTCTATGTTAGCATTTAATTTTGTGGAAAGTTACACATGTATTATGTAAATACACTGCCAAAATGGGAATCACCAAGAGATTAATGATACACTACTTCACGAGTCTGCTAATAATTTATCCCAGTATGCTTGTGGTTGTGCACATATTTTATTTGACTCTGCAAAATATAGCTCCAATTTCTTTTTTTAACTTTGTTATTGTTTTGCTCTATTTCTTAACCACATTATTGAATTTCATAGAACATGTGTCTTGTCACTCAGCAGAACAAGAGAAAAGCCAGACAAATCATCCTTCCATCAAGAATCATTTTGCTTATTTAAAAAAGAGTTCAAAATATAGTGGTAGAAATTTGAAAAACTACAAATTTTCTCATATTGCATGAGATCAGTACAAGATACTGAATACTGCTTAGCTCTGGAATTAGGAGATAACTACGGTCACACAATTACATAGTTTTTTTTCTTCAACCTTCAAAATAAATAACATGCAGAGAACTGGGATTCAAATGGCTCTCAGAGAAGTAGGAACCAAATTTTATTCCAACTGATTTTTTTTAAAAAAAAAACAACAACAACCACAAAACACCCAGAGTGCTATCTTTAATATATTGGAATCTGAAATAAGTCTATTTTCTAAAACATTTGATAAAATTTGAGATAATTTAAACCCACTCTGATAACTTTTGTTGAGGTTTAAGAAGGAGGTCAATTCTCCCCCTTAAGATTACCAGTTTTTCTTCTTAACTTTTAAGGAACATTACAATGTCAACAATCAGAAGAGAAAATTCATAGCTGCCATTCTTGCCACATGACATATCCAGAGTTTGTACATATTTTCAAGTGCAGTGATACACTAGTCATTATTGACTGAATCAGTGCTAATTATTCATTTCAAGTGACCCAATACTTAGCAGTGAAAAACAGTAAGATTTTATTAGCACAGAATTTCAGAACATCAGTGATTTAAATGTAGCAAAGCCAGATGGTCTGGCATGTGTTCTTTTCTGAGGTTTCACTCAAGATGCTGGTCCACAGTCAGCTAAAGACCTGCCTGGGGCTGATGGGTTTGCTTTCAGTGTGTCTCAGAGCTGTTGCCAACACTCCTCATTCCTCACTTGATGTTCTAGAAAGCTTTGACTTCTTATTGTATGGCTTTGCTGTATTCATGACACAAAAACTGATCTCAGAAATGGTCCAAGAAAGAAAAGTAGAAATTTGAATGGACTCTATAATCTAACTATGAAATTTGCCCATGGTAATATATTCTATATAGTGTGAGGTTCTATAGGTCAGCTGTATTTCATGCATAAGGGAAACATCACAAACACATGAATCCCAGAGGGAGGCTCATTTTGGAAACTATTACAAAACCTCTTATGGAAACATAACTTAAAAGTCCCTACTGAGGCACAAAATGCTTTCTTATAAACAAGTTGACTTTATGTGTGTTTCACCAGACACAGGCTTCCTCTTTGGAGAAAACAAATACTAGATTAAGGGAATGGTTTTGGTTTTGTTTCTTCATAGTGAAAATATTTGAGTACCTATTTGCTGTATTTTGTACTTAGAATCCTCTTTGAACATCTAGATGTTAAGGGTTGGTTTCAAGTTTAGTGAGGCTAGGAGGTAGGTAGTGGATACTTTATGAAGGAACCTAAGGGAATATTTTATATCACTTGGCATAACCTCAAGAGAGATCATGTATCTTAGTACTTTATGTTTTTGCTTATTTATAATTTGTCCATGAGGTAAGTGGCTTTTCTATACTCTGCTTTGTAGCCCTCGTCAGCTAGGATCACAGTTATTACTTAATAAACTTGTTATTGACTTATTTTGAGAAAAAATAATATATATTTTGTTATTTTATTCCTATATGTTTTTATGCCATGTTCCCTATGTCATGGTCTGCAAAGTGTAGAACATTTATCTAGATTCAGAAAAGATGGAAATCATACTTTCAAGTAAAGAGGAGAAGAAACCCAGAATTATTTTGAATGTCACTTATATAGGAAAAGAATGCAAAGTATGCCTTCCTAAAATAGGGCTTCTTTTCCTTACTTCCGCTTCAGCTCTGCATTCAGTGGTGCTGGAGGTTGGCTGGCACATTTGGCATTTTAGTATAACCTGTAGCAAACCTACTGACAGGATAATAGTCTCATGGTACAAACAGAGAAATCACATATGTAAATTGAGGTATTAAACATAAATGTTATGCGCCATTATTCAAAGTTGTTATGTTTGATTTGTTTGGTGCAGTAATTGTAAGGCTCTGCTTCTGTCACATTCTGTATCTATTTCCTACTTTGTATACATCCAGAAAGACAAAAAATATTTTTTCATCTGGTCAATTTTGTAAAGAATATGAAAAGTAATAGAAGCCAATTTTTTGACATTGACTTTAAAGTTGTTTTTTTCTATGAATAACAGTGGAATGTTAAATTTACTGAATAATCACAAAGTAATTTTTCCATCTTTTCATTTAAATATACTTTTTATAGTCATGGCTCCTTGTGGTGAAGCCATTTTTGCATTTCAGAAACCAGATAACAACATTAACTTCATCTGGATGTTTTCATTTTTCCATATGTGACATATAGAAGTGCTGTTTCTTCACTGAACAAACACAGTCAGTCATGCTTAATTTACTTCATATATTTGTACGTGTTTATAAAAGTCTCTGAGTCAATGGATCTGAATTCAACTAAAATTACTTATTGTGTGGTGTTACTTTAAAATCTTGTAATTATGAAATATAATTTAGCCAGGATTGTAAATTTTCTTGGCAAAGTGAAGTCTCAGGGAGAGTGAAGCTCCTTCTTCTAATACCTTTTTCTAAACATAAAAATCTAGGAATAATACTGACTTCTTTCATTGTTAGTCTAAGTCATCTCTTTTTACCACTGTATAAAGGAGGTTAATAGTTTTAATGTACAAATTTCTCACTATAATATTTTATTATAACTCAGAAAACACTAAGATAGTGTGGCATTTGTGAAAATATATTTCTCATTACTAATGTAGCAAAGATGTGAGTAAATTTGATGTGGTTGACTTGAGGATATAGGTGGATAAAGAATATTTTTTAATATATAAATAGGCCTTTCTGGAGTTTAAATGAATAAGATAAATTAAGCATTCATAATTAGCTATATTATTAATATGGTTGGTGATGGGTAAATTTTATTGTGCCTTATAAATTTTTAAGTGGTTTGATATTAATTAATAAACTGTAAAAATAAAGAACTGCAAATAAGGAAGAGGCAGTTCATGAGTTACCTACAATGAAAATAATTTTCATATTTGTAAATGAAGAAAACTGTGGAACCATATTAGTTTAAAACAATTGTTAAAAGCATCTAAAAACTTTAACATGAAGTTTGGAAAGCAAATGAGGCAAGTGTACATCTGGGATGCAGGGGAAAATACTTCTCATCTTAAGAAATGTAGGCAGACTTCCGGATGTATGAACATACAGAGGCAAACTATAAATGGATCACTGTTCCTCCCCTGAGCAGATTCAATTTCAGCTAAATTTAGAAAAATCTGTATCTCTTCCCAAGTGAGCATCAATAAGGTTGGGACTCTTTCCAAAGGATCACAGCAGGATTTACCTAGAATGTGCATGTATGCGGCTCTAGGAAAGTCACATAAGTACTTAGATGAAAGACATCAGTTAAAGTTTTTTATTTATTTAATTCTATTTTTTATTTTTATATTTTATATTTTAAATTTTGCCTTCAAGAGATATGTGTGAAAACATTATTTTATGATATCAAATGAAAGAACAGACCTAGACTCATCTCCCTATTTTAACAAGTGGTATGAAAAGAAAGTCTTTGCTAGGCCTTCTACAGTTTAGAGAACCTCCATGCTGTTTCCTGTACCAGCAAACAGGATGAATAAACTGACCATCATAGACAGGTCCAATTACATTCAAGTGAGCAATACTCAAGAAAAAAACAAAAACAAAAACCAAATCAAGCCAAATCAAAACAGAAATTGTGGAGCTTATGTAAATTCTACAATAAGAAATGAATGAAGACAGTGACATCACAGACATAGAATGTAAGCTGAATGTTTGTAAGATGTACTTTGGTTCAAGGACACTATATGTTTGCATTTGATACTTGTAATAGATCCTGTGTTCACCTCACATGAAGATACTTCCTTTTAAATTGGAAATAGATTCTTCTCTCATACAATATATCCTAATGACAGTTTTCCCTAAATTCTCCCAGCTCCCCTATATCTTCCATAAATCCCCTTCTATCTACCCTCAGAAAGGAACAGGACTCCAAGAGACAACAACCAATTACCACAAGACAAATTATAATCAGACAAGGCAAAAACCTTCTCACCAAAGCTGGACAAGGCAACCCATCAGCAGGAAAAGAGTCTCAAGAGCAAGCAAAAGAGTCAGAGACACACTGCCAGCTCCCACAGTTAAGAGTCCTACAAAAATACCAAGCTAATTGCCACAACTTACATATGGAAGACAAGTTGCTTGCAGCTTCAGTCTGTGAATCCATATGCATATCGTTTTATTGATTCAATGCCATGTTCTATTCTTGCCCTCCACACCTTCTGATTCCTAAACCCCGCTCCCTGCCCTTCCTCTGGATTTCTTGAAATCAGAGGGAAGGAATCCTATGGAGACCTCCAATGTAGACTCTCACTCTGTGTAATGTTTTTCTGTAGATCTCTATATCTGCTCCCATCTAATACCAGAGGAAGCCTTTATGATGAAAACTAACATGACACCAATTTATGAGTATAGCAGAATATCATTAGGAATAATTTTATTGATATATCTTTTTCAATTAGTCATGTTTGGTTATACCCCAGGCATTTGGGCTATTCAGTCTTCAGTTCTTAACCATCCAAGCCATGTTGAACATGGGTTCCCTTTCATTAAGTGGGCCTCCAGTTAAATAAAGCATTGGTTGGCCATGCCCACAAGTATTGTATAACCATTGCTCCAGCACATTTTGCAGGCAGGGCAGATTGTTGGTTAAAGGTCTTATGCCTGGGTTGGTGTCCTATTTTCTCACTTGATAGCCTGTGCAGTACCATCCCACATCATAAAGACTAGAATGTAGTGGTAAAGGTTACACGCAGGCACCTTATCCACTGCTCCACAGTGAGCTGTGTGGATGTCAGTGGGGCCCCACTATCGGTATGAAGAGAGAAACTTTTATCCTAGCATCAGACTTGGTTGTTTGGAGATCTTTATGATATACCCCCCTCAGATAAAAACTCAACCAAATGCAACCTATTCTGAGTATAGGAGGCCTTACATGGATGCAAGAATTGGGTATTGAGACACTGTATCCTCATTACTATGAGTCCTCAGTGTGATTACTCTCACAGAATCCAGGAAGTTTTTAGTGGACTAGATTTCCACACTAACCTGGTCCAGTTCCAGCCATCTCTCCCCAAAATCTCTCTTTCCATCCCATCTCCTCCACTATTTTAATTCTCCTCCTACCATCTCCAAACATCTGCAGTCCAACCACAAAATATATTCTATTTTCATTTCCCAGGGAGATCTATATACCCCCCATATATCTCCTCTTTACCTAACCTCTCTTGGTCTATGTGTTTTAGCTTGGTTATCATTTACTTAAGTGCTAATTTTTCCTTATAAGTGAATATATACCATAATTCTCTCTGACTTTGGGTTAATTCACCCAGGATAATTTTTTTTCTAGTTTCATTAATTTGCCTACAATTTTCAAGATGTCATTGTTTTGTTTTTGAACAACTAATAGTCCATTGTGTTAATGTACCACATTTTATTAATCATTTCCCTTGTTGAGGTACATCAAGATTGTTTCCAGGTTTTGTCTATCATGAATAAAGCCACAATAAACATATTTGAGCCAGTATCTGTATGGTAGGATGAAGAATGCTATAGCTGTGTTTTGAAGTAAATTTCCAGTTTTACAAAGAGCTGCCATATTAACTTCCATCGCGGTTGTACAAGTTTGCAGCAGTGGAGGGGTGTTCCCTTTACTCCACATCCTCAGCAACATCAGCTATCACTTGCGTTATTGATTCTAGACATGCTGACAGGAATAAGAGAAATCTCAAAGTACTTTTGATTTGCATTTCTTTGATGACTAAGAATGTTAAATATTTATTTAAGTGTTTCTCAGTCATATGAAAGTTTTCTTTTTTATGTCATTTTTTATTTCTTTCAATATGTCATTATAATTTTTTATTATTATGAATGAAGTCATATTTTTTATCCATGTATATATTTGTTCAAGCTCCCTTCCCCCTCCCACCCCTTCTAGTCATTCTTTTTATTGAGAATTCTATTTTGATTAGTACCCCATTTTACAACTGAATTATTCATTTTGGGGGTATCTAGTTTTTTGAGTTCTTGGTATATTTTGAATATTTATTGTCTATCAATGTGCAGATGGTAAAAGCTGTTTTTTTGTTTTTTTTAAATCAACATATACGTGTTTGTTTTGTCCAATTGATAGTGTCCTTTACCTTACATAAGCTTTTCAGTTTCATGAGGTCCTATTTATTAATTGTTGATCATAGTGCCTGTGCTACTAGTGTTCTATTCAGAAAGTCATCTTTTGTGCCAATGTTTTCAAGGCTATTTCCACTCTCTTTTCTATTAAATTATATGTATCTGATTTTACATGGACTTGAGTTTTGTGTGGGATGATTAATATGGATATATATATACATTCTTCTACATACAAACATTTAATTTGAATTATAACATTTGTTAAAGATGTTTTTCTCTTTTCCAGTATGTATTTCTGGCTTCTTTATAAAAAAATTTCCACAAGTGTATGGATTTACGTCTGAGTCTTCAATTTTATTCTATTTACCAACATGTCTGATTGTATGTATGCCAATGCCATGCAGTTTTTATTAGTGAATCTCTGTAGTAAAACTTGAAATCAGGAGTGGTCAGAATTATATCTGTTCTTATATTTTTCAGAATTATTTTAGCTATAATTTTTTTTAAAAAAATATAAAACTGAGACTTTTCCTTTTAAGTTCTGAAAAGAATTGTGTTAGAGTTTTCATGGGGATTGCAATGAATCTGTAGCTTGCTTTTGTTAAAATGGCCATTTTACTATGTTAATATTACAAATTTATGAATATGAGAGATTTTTCATCATCTGATAACTTCTTCAAAGACTTACATTTTTATTATAGAAATTTTTCACTTGCTCATTTAGAGTTTCTCTTAGATATTTTATATTATTTGAGACAATCATGAAATCTGCTGTTTACCTGATTTCTTTCTCATTCTATTTGTCATTTATATATTAAAGGGCTACTGACTTTTCTGAATTAATACTGTCTCCAGCTGCTTCACCAAAATATTTTTCAGCTACAGATTTTCCCTAGTGAATCTTTAAATTCACTTATATATTCTATCATATCATCTGCACATAGTGATACTTTGACTCTTCCTTTCCAACATATATCTATTTTACATTCTTCCATTGTCTTATTGTTCCAGCTAGAACTGTATGTACTGTACTATATTAAATAGATACTGAGAGCAGACTACCTCATCTAAGTCTCAATTTTAGTGAAAATGCTTTGAGTTGCTTTCCATTTAACTTGATCTGGCTATAATCTTGCTGTACATTGCCTTTTTTAAAAATAAAGTATATACCTTGTATCCCAATCTTTGAATAACTTTTGTTTTGTAAAATGTTGGACTGTGTCAAAGAACTTTTCTGTACTTAATGAGTTCTTCCTGTTTTTTTCTTTCAGTTTGTTTACCTGATAGATTACATTTACTGATTTTCAAATATTGAGCTATCCTGAATCTCTAGAACAATGTCTACTTGATAATGGTAGGTAACTCTTTTATTTTTTATTTGGTTTGCTAATATTTTATTGAATATTTTTGCATATATATTGATAAAGAAATAGATCTGGTTTTCATATCTTTTTTGAGCCTATATAGTTTGTGTATCAGGATACTTGTGGGCTCATCACATGAACTGGTCAATGTTCCTTCTGTTACTATTTTGTCCAATAATTTTAGACATATTAAATTTATCTCTTTGAGGGTCTTGAGGAATTCCCTACTAAAACTATCTGGCTGTGGGTTTTCTATGGTTTGATGGCTTTAATAATGACTTCTATTTCACTAGAGGTTACATGTGTATGGCTTATCTGATTTTGTTTTAACTTTGGTATATGTGCCCTATGAAGAAAACAATCCATTTCTTTAAGAATTTTTAATTTTGTGGTGTACATGTTTTTAAATATGTCTTTGTGCTTTCCTGGTGTCTGTTGTTATGTCTCATTTTTCATTTCTGATTCTGTTAAATTCAGTATTCTCTCTATGCTTTTTTATGTAGCTTGTTTAAAGATATGTCTAAGTTGTTGATTTTCTCAAAGAACCAACAACTTTCTTCTTTGATTCTTTGCATTGTTCACTTTGTTTCTATTTTATTGATTTTAGCCCCCAGTTTGATTATTTGTTAGTGTTTACTCTTAGCTGCATTTATTTATTTATATATTTATATGTATTTAGTTTGCACTATAGCTTTTAAATGTGCTTTAAACTTGTTAATATGAGATCTCTCTAATTTCTTTATGTATGCACTTAGTTTTATGAACTTTCCTCTTCACATTCCTGCTTTCAGTGAATCTAATAAGTTTGGGATATTGCATACTTATTTTTATTAGATTCTAGAAATATGTAATTTTTTTCTGTTTCTGATTGATGAATTTTCCTTTTGTAGAAAGTTGCTCAGTTTCCATGAGTTTGTAAGGCTTCTGTTATTTCTGTTGTTTATTAAATCTATCTGTTATTCATAGTGGTCTGATAGAATGTAGGAAGCTATTTCAGTTTTCTAATACCTATTGAGACTTACTTGTGTCTGAGTATGTGCTCAATTTCAGAGAAACATCTGAGAGGTGCTGACAAGAATGAATAATCTTTTGTGTTTAGGTACAATGTTTGGTAAATATATTTTTTTTATAAATACAAAACAAAACAAAACAATTTATTAATATTTTCATGTGTCTGTTTGTATTTTCTTTATTTTGATGTTTTTATTATGAATAAAGTCATATTTTTATCCATGCATCCCCCTATTCAAACGCCCTTCCCCTCCCAACCCTTCTAATCGTTCTCTTTTCTTCCCAACACCTCCCAACAAGTGCAGGGTCCCAAGTTGGCTTAGATCAGCATCCACTCCGGACAATCCACTTTCCTCACCCCAACATCAAGACTGGGTCAGGTGTTTCTCTGGAGGATATGGGCTCCAAGGTGCTGGTCCTAGGTGTTTCAGGTCCCAAGCTGTTCATACAGCTTGGACATGCTTTGCTTTTTGTTTAAAGTCCACTAATGAGTGAGAACATCTCCTGTTTATCTTTCTGGGTTGGTGATACCTTGCTCAGGAGGCCATTCAACAAATCCATCCATTTGCCTGCAAATTTTAGGATATCGTTTTTTTCTTACTGCTGAGTAGTAGATGTACCACAGTTTGTTAATCCACTCTTCAGTTGAGGGCCAACTAGGCAATCATTTTGTCCTATTGACTACATTCTTGGCTTTACAGAAGTTTCTCAGATTCGGGAGGTCCCAATTATTGATTGTTGTTCTTAGTGTCTATGTTACCGGTGTTATAGTTAAGAAGTAGTCACCTGTGCCAATTCATTGGAAGGTATTTCCCACTCTGTTTTCTATCAAGCTCAGTGTGGCTGAGTTTATGTTGAAGTCTTTGATCCTCTTGGATTTGAGCTTTGTGCATGGTGATAGTTTTGGATCTTTTTGTAGTTTTCTACACAATACCATCCGGCTATGCCAGTACTATCTTTTTTCCAGTGAATATTTTTGACCTCTTTGTCAAAGATCAGGTGTTCGTAGGTTTTTGAGTTTTTGAGTGTCGAGATCTTCAATTTGATTCCATTGATCCACACTTCTGTTTCTATGCCAGTACCAGGCTGTTTTTATTACTGCAGCTCTATAGTATAACTTGAAGTCTGGGATGGTGATGCCTCCTGAGGTTCTTTTGTTGAGTGAAATTATTTTGACAATCCTGGCTTTCCTGTTATGCTAAATGAAGTTGAGTATTGTTCTTTCAATATCTGTAAAAATTATGTTGGGATTTTGATGGGAAATGCTTGAATCTATAGATTGCTTTTGGTAGAATTGCCATTTTTACTATGTGGATCCTACCTATCCAGGAACATGGAAGATCTTTTCCATTTTCTGATACCCTCTTCAATTTCTTTCTTCTGTGATTTGATGTTTTTGTCAAATAGATCTGTAACTTCTGTGGTTATAGTTACTCCAAAGTATTTAATGCAATTTGCAGTTATTATAAGCGGTGTTGTTTCCCTTATTTCTTTTTGAGTCCTTAACTCTAGTGTATAGGAGGGCTACTGATTTCTTTTAGTTAATCTTGTATCCTGATACATTGGTTCAGGTGTTTATCAGCTGTAGAATTTCCCTGGTAGAATTTTGTGGATTACTTATGTATGCATTCATAGCATCTGCAAATATAGATATTTTCACTTTCTATTCCAATTTGTATGCCCTTAATCTTCTTTTGTTCTCTTATTGCATTAGCTTCGACCTCTTGAACTATATTGAATAGATAAGAGAAGAGAAGATATAATTGTCTAGTTCCTGATTTTATTGGGATTGCTTTGAGTTTTTCTCCATTAAGTTTGTTGCTGGCTGTTGGCTTCTTGTAAATTGCCTTTATTATATTTAGATATTTTCCCTGTATTCCTGCTCTCTCCAAGACTTTAATCATAATGGAGTGTTGGATTTTGTCAAAGGCTTTTTCAGAATCTAAGGATGTGATCATGTGGTTTTTTTCCTTCAGTTTGTTTATATGATAGGTAACAATTATGGTTTTTTTGTATGTTGAACCATTCCTGCATTTCTGGGATGAAGCCTACTTGATTGTGGTGGATGATAATTTTTATATATTGTTGTATATGGTTTGGCAGAATTTTGTTGAGAGTTTAAGCATCAATATTCTTGAGGGAAATTGGTCTGTAATTTTCCTTTGATGTGTATTTGAGTGGCTTGAGTATTAGGGTAGTTGTGGCCTCATAAAAAGAGTTTGGCAATATTTCTTCAGTTTCTACTGTGTGAACAGTTTCAGGAGTATTGGTAATATTTCTTCTTTAAATGTCTGGTAGAATTCTGTACTGAAACCATCTTGACCTGGGCTTTTTTTCTTGTTAGGCTTTTAATGACAGCTTCAATTTCCATTAGGAATATAGGTCTATTTAGGTATTTAATCTGATTTTTATTTAATTTTGGTATATGGCACCTGTCTAAAAAGCTGTCTATTTATTTTAGGTTTTACATTTTTGGGGAATATAGATTTTGAAAGTATGACCTGATAATTCTCTGGATTTCCTGGGTGACTGTTGTTATGTTCCCATTTTCACTTCTGGTTTTGTTGATTTATATAGTCTCTCTCTGCTTTTTAGTTAGTTTAGATAAGGATTTATCTATTGTTGACTTTCTCAAAGAATCAATTCTTTGATTCATTGATTCTGTGTATTGCTCTTATTGTTTCAATTTTATTGATTTCAGTTCTAAGTTTGATTATTTTCTGCCATCTACTCCTTCTAAATGAGTTTGCTTCTAACTGTTCTAAGGCTTTCAGCTGTGCTGTTAGTTCTCTAATGTTAGATTTCTCTAGGTTTTTCATATAGGCATCTAGTGCTATGATTTTTTCTCTTAAGACTACTTTCATTGTGTCCCACAAATTTGGCTACGTTGTGAATTCTTCTAGAAAGACTTTAATTTCTTTCTTAATTTTATCTTTGACCCAGTGGTGATTCAGTTGAATTATGTTTAGTTTTGATGAGTTGGTAGGCTTTCTGTTATTTTTTATGTTGTTGAACTCTAACTTTAGGCTCTGGTGGTTTGATATGATGCAAGGGATTTTTTTCCATCATCTTTTATCTATTGATATTTATTTTATGACCAATTATGTGGTCAATTTTAGAGAAAGTTTCATGTGGTGCTGAGAAATATGTAGATTACTTTGCATTTTTGTGTAAGCTTCTGTAAATATCTATTGAATCCATTTGCATCTTAACCTCTGTTAGATTCCTTGCTTCTCTGTTGCATCTCTGTCTGGTTTACATATCCAAGGGTGAAAGAGGGGTATTGAAGTCTCTCACTGTTAGGGTGTGAGAATTGATATGGAATTTGAACTTTAGTAGTTCTTCTTTTACATAAATAGTTGTCCTTATATTAGGGGCATAAATATTCATGATTGAAATCTCATCTTGATCAAATTTTCCTGAGATGTATAAGTAATATCCATCCTGATTTCTTTGAATTGATTTTACTTTGAGGTCTACTTTGTTAGATATTAGGATGGCAATACCAGCTTGCCATTTGATTGGGAAATCTTTTCTGAACCCTTTACTCTGGACCTGTGTCTTCTTTAAGGGTTGGGTATGTTTCTTGTATGCAGCAGAAGGATGGCTTCTGTTTTTGTATCCATCTTGTTAGTGTGTGTCTTTTTATATGTGAGTTGAGTCCATTGATATTAAGGTATATTAGTGATCACTGATTCATGGTTCCTGCTATTTTTGGTGGGAGCTTGTATGTACTTTCTTTCTCTAGGCTTCACTTCTGTGAGATTATTGACTGAGGTTTCATGGGTATATCTGGAATCCTTAGGTTGGAATTTTCCCTCTTATACTTTCTGAAGGGCCGGATTTGTATATAGGTATTGTTTAAGTCTGACTTTGTCCTGACATATCTTGTGTACTCTATCTATGGTGATGGATAGTTTTGCTGGGTTTAGTAGTCAAGTTTGGCAGCCATGCTCTTTTAGTGTCTGTGTAACTTCTGACTAATACCTTCAGGCTTTCATTGTTTGCCTTGACTAGGCAAGTGTTATTCTGATGGTTCTCCCTTTACAGGTAAGTTGGCCCTTTCCTTTTGCAGCTTTTAAAATTTTTTCTTTGTTCGGTATGTTTTGTGGCTTGGTTATTATCTGGTGAGTGGATTTTTTGGGGAGGATCAAATCTTTTGTGTCCTGTAATCTTCTTGTATCTTTATAGGCATTTCTTCATTAAGTTGGTAAAGTTTTCTTCTATGTTTATTTTATTATTATGAATATAGTCACACTTTCTATCCATGTATATCCTTATTTAAGGTCTCTTCCCCCTCCCCCCCCTCCATTCACTCTCTCTTCTCCACATCTCCCCATCTCCTCCCTAGCATGGGCAGGAGGTCCCAAGGTTCCAATATTGCTCAGTTCAGCATCTACTCCAGGCAGGTCCAGTTTCCTCACCCCTACATCAAGAATGAGTGAGGTATTCCTCTAGAAGGAGTGCGATCCAAGGTGCCACTCCCAGGTATTTCAGATTCAAAGCTGTTCAGGGGTTGTGGTCTGCAGCTTGGACATCACTTGCTTTTTTCTGTTTTTATTTAGAGTCCACTAATGAGTGAGTACATCCGCTGCTTATCTTTCTGGGTTGGAGACACCTCACTCAGTAGGATATTCCCCAAATCCATCCATTTGCCTGCAAATTTTAGGATATCATTTTTTTCTTAATGCTGAGTGATACTCCATTGTGTAGATGGACCACAGTTTGTTAATCCATTCTTCAGTTGAGGGGCATCTAGGTTGCTTCCAGGTTCTTGCTATTACGAATAATGCTGCTATGAACATAGTTGAGCTAATGCCTTTGGAGTGCGAATGTGTATCTTTCAGGTATATACCCAAAAGTGGTATTGCTGGTTCCTTGGGAAGATTGATTCCCAGTTTTCTGAGAAACCATGATTTTATTGAATACATTATCTGTACCTTTGAACTGGTATTCTTCTACTTCTTCTATTCCTATTATTCTCAGGTTAGGTCTTTTCATGGTGTCTCAAATTTCCTGACCATTTCATGTTATGGCTTTTTGGTTTTAATGTTTTCTTTGACTGATGTATCTATTCCTGCTACTGAGTCTTCCACTCCAGAGATTCTCTCTTCCATCTCTTGTATTCTGTTGGTTATGCTTGCATCTGTAGTTCCAACTCTGTTCTTCAGATTTTCTATTTCTACCTTTACCTCATTTTGTGCCTTTTTTATTGCTTCTATTTCAATTTTCAGTTCCTGAAATGTTTCTTTCATTTCTTTGGTTTTCCTTTTCTTGTTTTTTGTTCAAGGATTTGTTCATCTCTTCCAATTTTTTGTTTGTATTTTCTTCTAATTTTTTAAAGGAAATTTTTATATTCTCTTTTAAGGCTTCAATAATCTTTATAAAGGTGTTTTTGGTGTTGTTTCCTTCTATTTCCTCTTCATTGTTCTGTTCAGGTCTTATAGCTGTAGAACCACCAGTTTCTTCTGGTGTTGCCTTGATGTTCTTAATATTGTTATATATATTCTTGCACTGGCATCTGCCCATGGATCCAGTGGTCTACAATTAGTCAACTACTAGTCAGTTGTGGCTAGAGGGCTTGTGTGTCTGCTGTCTGCTTTGAGAAAGTAGTCTGCTTGATCTCTGACAGTGCTTTGGACATAACACTGGGCTTCAAAGACCTAAGTCCTTCTCTGATGATGCAGTTTGCCCTGGAAGTGGGGCTAACAATGCGAGGTCCCTTCTTTTATGGGTCACTGGAATAGGCCCCTCACTTCTAAAGACTAGGGTCTGTCTGCTAGCAATTGTTTGAGATCAGACTGTTGGGTGTGACCTCAATCCCTGAGAGGAATTCTCTGGACTGGCAGCCCAGGAGCTGGAATCTCTTCACCTCTGACTCTACTCTGGACCTTGGTAAATATCTCTTAAACTCATTTGGTTTAAAACATAATTTAGCTCCAGATTTTTTTGTTTATATTTTGTTTAGATGACCTGTCTATTGGTGAGAGTGGGTATTAAAATCTCACAGTATCAGTGTGTGAGGCCAGATTATTATTATTATTATTATTATTATTTTTACAAAAGTTTGTGCCCTTATATTGGAAGCATAACTGTTAAGAACTAAAAGGACATCTTGGTTAGTAGATATTCTCTTTATTTAGTTTCTAGTTTGCCTCCAAGTCTCTTTTTATTAGTTTTAGCTTGATGTCTATTTTGTTATTATATATTAAAATGCCAACACCAGCTGGCATTTTACATTCATTTTCTTGGTATATAGTTTTCAAGTTTTACCCTGAGAAAATGTCTATCCTTGATATTGAGGTTTCTTTCTTGACTGCAGTATAGGAGTGGATCATCTTTTTTTTTTTTTTTTTTGCGTAAATTATGATAGAAGGTTTCCTTAGGCAGGCTTGGGAGCATTGAATCCATTGATATTGAGAGAGATCAATTGTCAATGTTTTTTGATTCCTGTTATTTATTTTGTTGTTATTGTTGGTTATTATGGTGGTGGTGCTGGTGCTGGTGATGATGTTGATGGTGTGTGTATGTGTGCTCCTTTATTAAGTTTACTGATGGGAGATTATTTATTTTCTGTGTTGTTATAAGTGCAGTTAACCTCCTCATACCTTCTGTAGGGCTGGATTTGTAGATAGATATTGGATACATTTGACTTCGTTATGGATTATCTTAATTCTCCATCTAAGATAAATGAAAGCTTTGATGGATTTAGTTGTTTGGGCTGGTATTTGTGGTTTCATAGAGTTTACAACCAACCGTTCTAGGTTTTTCTGACTTTTAGAGTCTACATTGAGAATTCAGGTATAATTCTAATTGGTTTGCAAACATACCCATACCTACCCCCACCACCCCCAACACACATAAAACTCATTTTCCCCTTCATATTCTTCCTTTAGTTTTATGTAGTGTTATGATTATTATTTGGCAAGAGGACTTTCTTTTGTGGTTTAATTTATTGGTGTTCCACATGCTCCTTATACCTTTACAGGTATCTCTTTCATTAGGTTAGGAAAATTTTCTTCTATGATTCTGTTGCAAATATTTTCTGATCCTTTGTGGTAGTATTTTTCTCTTTCCTCTATTCCTATTGTTATGAGGTATAGTCTTTGGTCTTTTCATAGTGTCCCATATTTCTAGGATAGTCAGAAAATTTTGAGATTTAACACATTCTTTGATATATCCATTATTTCTATTGTATCTTCAATGCTGGAGAAAAACTCTTTCTTTCATATTCTTTTCGTAAAGTGTTATTCTTTAGTTCCTATTCAAGTTTTTTTTAATTTTTATTTCCAGAGTCTCCTTAGGTTATATCATCTTTATTGCTTTTATTTCTATTTCCAGATCTTGACCAGTTTTATTTGTCTCCTTCAACTTTTTTTTTTCTGTCCCTCCTTGGGTTTCTTTTAGTAATTTATTTATTTCCTCCAATTGTTTGCATTTTCCTTGATTTCTTTATGGGATGTATTCATGTTCTCTTTGAAGCCCTCTATGATCTTTATATAGTTGGTCTTAAGGTCTTTCTATTGTGCTTCAACTGTGTTAGAATATTTATGCCTGCTGTGGTATGATAGTTTGAACTCTTGTAAAAGCATATTGTTTTGCCTACTACTGATGGTGTTTTTACACTGGCATCTACACATCTGTGTTTCAGATGATAATAGGTTTAGGTACTGACCTCTTGGTTTGTCTTTTTTGGGTGAATGTTTTGTTATTTGATTTCTGATTTTTCTCTGCATTTTCAGGAAGTGTGATGGCTGTGGGTTGCCTGTTTTACTACCTTGCTTAGCTGTTATGTTCACAGGAAATGCCTCTTGGTGTTGGAAGCTGTGATGCAGTAACAGGTAGGGGGATGGAGGTACAGAGCTGTTGTTCATAGGATCACAGGAAATGTGGGCAGAGAGGAAGGCAGGCTGAAGCTCGTGTTTTGTTGCAGCACTAGGGGTGGGCTTGAGCATTTGGATCTAGGGGAAAAGAAAGAGCAGAGGTCTGTTTTAGGCTGCCTGGTCTTTTGGCAGCCGTGGCCTATCAAGATGACACGTTTTATTTAACATGATTATTATTATAATTGTCTGGTCATAACAATGAACCTTAATTTTATAGTTGGTTGTTAGAGGGAAAAAAAAGGATTTTCAAGTTTTAAATAAGACTAATCAAATGATGAAGCAGTGATGACACCCACCATCAAACTGTGAGCATACTGTGACTATTTTGAGAGATCTTTGCCTACATGATTCACTGTATGTATTCAGCATTAACTGTGAGAATACACACACACACACACACACACACACACACACACACACACACCATTGACCTCACACAGTTTCCTAATAGAGGATCTAGTTTTAAGCAGCAATTGCTTACCAGATATCACATGTTTAAGTCTCACTGTTTTATGTTAAGAGTAATGTTTCTGAAACTGTTCATATATGCAAGGTAGAAATGCTCTATTTTTATAGGATGTTAACTCTTTTTCTCAATCATTTCTTTTAGTTTTTAGATTATAATATAATTAACGTATTTCCCCCTTCCTTTTATTGTCTTTCCATGTACTACTCCACACACATACACACACACACACACACACACACACACACACACACACACACTCATGAATCCATAAACAACCTGCTCAGTCAGGACAACCATAATAAATACATTAACATTAGAAGGGGAAATTCCAGGTGATGTTAATTCTACACAAAAAAGTGCAGGCAACTAAAAAATAGTCTTCCACAGGAAGAGTACACCAATTGGTTATCCAATACTAAATGGTTGTTAACCCTTTAATTCTTAACAACCATGAAGTCAGTGTTATTAGACCTGTTCTATTGAGCAAGGAGTTGAAGTTTCTCATCATCATGGGGCCTAAAAATAGTGGGTGATACCATGTTGAATATTTATGGATTATTTTTTATCAGTTTTATTCTGTTTTTCTTTATTTTTGCAATATATTTCTCATATGAATTACGTTGTAACATATGTATTGTATTCTCATTTTTGAGTATGTGCTTTTTACTCTTTTTCATCTTCCATTATGTAAGAAGGATCTGCCCAATTTTCTCTGACATGAACAGTTTTTAAAAGAAAATTGTCTCTGATATTTTTGTCTTTACCTTCCACTACCTGTGATGATCTTAGTATAATAATTGTGACTTTTGTCCTGCAGTTTTTGGCATGTCTTCTTAAAGTTATTTTTGTAGGAAAGGAAGCATGTTTCTTTATGTTTATGTGTAGATGATATTTTTAGTTCATTCCTTTGATCAAATGCATCTTCTCTAAGTAGATATTGAATGAGTGAATGGTTAAATGAAAAGAATAAAAGAGATTTAGTTTCTGGGCTTAAAGAAGAGTGTAAAGTCCAAGATGTTATACCTTTAAAGAAAACAAGAAGCCAGAGAGATTCTTTAGTGTTTTGGGGTGCATACCAAATCATCCAGAGGTCCAGAGTTTTATTCCCAGTACCCACAGTGTACTTCTCACAGCATTCTGTACTGCAGCTCCAGAGGATCCAATAATTCTGGCTTCAGATCACATACCCACTCACAGCTACACATGCACACATACTCACTCTCACACACACACAACTAAAAATAAAGTAAGTCTTAAAAAAATACATTTTAATTCAGATGATCTAAATATTCTACATTCTGAAACATATTTTCCTGTTTATATATGTAATGAAAATGCCACATTTTAAAGAGTAAACATTTATATATGTGGAATGTCTTATTTCTCTGTGGTAAACTTAAAATTTTAAAGAAACCTTCCATCTTCATTCTCCTGTGATTAAAAATCTTTGAAAATTCTAAGCATAACCAAAACTGATTAATAAGCCTCCACATTTTGTCTGGTTTTGTCTGAATCACACGGGTTAGGAACAGTAATTTTCCATTCACTGCTTAAGTTCTCTGTGAATATTTCCTTTCATAATGAAAGCATTTTAACTTAATGAAGTGTTAGTTACTGGAACAAAAATTATAGCCTCATACGAATGAATAGTTCCACCAAATTGTGCCTGTCTCACCACAGAGCTGTTGGTAGAGTAGGGGCTGGGAAAAATTTACACAGGCCAACATTGGGGCCATGGAAGGGGAATAGAGCCTGAGACCCGTGGAAAAATGTGGCAAAGATAGGGTTTAAAATTGATACAATGAAGAGAAAATTTTTAAAATTAATTTTCATTTTAAAAGGCTATAAAGTCAATCATTTTTATAAAACCAAAAATATTCCTCTCCAGGTGAATAAACTAGCAGTAAAACTCATACAGGCATGGTGTATGTTTGCTTTTCACACCACAGATTTTTAGATAAAAATGTCCATGCTAAGTCATTAACTGATGGGTAAGACAAACACACAAGCTCTTTAATCTATTCTACTTTCCATTGCAATTGGCTTGAGATTGATCTTTTTTTTTTTTTCATATTTGGAGAAGAAAGCAATGTCTTCACCTATTGATCCACTAAGTAAACTAAAAAATTCTAACTTCAATACTGAGAAAAATCTGTATGTTACTGTGGCAAATTCTAGAACTAGTACTTATAAAGAAGCATTTATACTGTAAAATAATGAACACTTCAACTATTCTGGTGTTCTACAATTAAATTTGAAGATACAAAGAAATTAAACAGATTCATGAAAATGTTTTTGAAATTTGAATTTATTTCTTATGGAATGAAATATTTTCCTAGAAATTGCTAAACAGAATTGATACAAGACAAGAAATTAGAGGTTTTTTCTTCTTTCTCTTTCTTCCTTTCTTTCTTCCTTCCTTTTTGTCTGTTTTTCTTTCATTCTTTTTTTTTAAGATGCAGGTGGTAAGGTGTTTGGGAGGAAGGGTGACGGTGGAGGATATTTCAGAGACCACCATTAAGAAATAAACTTCAAATTAAATATGTTTTTTCATCTTCTTTTTCCTCCCTCCAGATTCTCGTATGTGCTGGTCCCTGGCTCTTTCCCCTTGCTTTCTTCCAAATTCATGGTCTTTATTTTTATATAATTGTTATTTTGCACACACACATTCACAACACAAAACTGTTGTGGTTTATCATGGTGAAAGAAGACATGCCAGAGTCCATGGAGCCAGGGCCAGCTGAGACTCATTGGGACTCCACTGCTCAAGAAACAGAGAAAAGCTAATGTTGGTGCCCAACTGGCTTCTTTCTTTTCCCTTTCTATGCCATTGGGATGCCAGCCACATTTATGGGGGTATCTTCTTCCCAGTTAAACTTCATTATAAATGTCCTCATCCCTCAAGGACATGACAAAATCTTTCTGCTATGTAATTCTAAATGGAGTTGAGTTGATAATAAAGACATTTTCACTGGGATGTATATAGTTCAGATGGAGAGTACGGGTCGAGCAGATACACATCCCTAGTGATCCTGAGAAGGAGAGAATGTTGTAAGCGTGTATAGAGGGTATGTACCACTTTATCTAGGCATGCGACAGTTAATATGACACTGAACTTTAACTTCTTGGAGTTGATTCATGGCATAAATATTTTGCTCATGCTTTTACCTAAAATATTATGTGGATGACTGCTATTTTGAATAATAAACTCACATGTTTTATTTAAACATATCAACCTGGATTACAGTCATTTTAAGTATCTCTCTATTTTATTATTCATTTTTTGTGGTTGAATGGGAAATGAAATTGCATCTCATTCCTGTTTGTTTTTCCTTTGCCTTTTTCTTCAAGAATGCCAATTATATGTTTAATTATCACAGCAATGCTTCTGCCTGCATTTTGGTGATTGTGACTGAAACTGAAACTTCTTACAATTTATCATTATTTTCTTTCTTCTCTGTTTATATTTAGGTTCTGTAAACATATTTTTATTAAAATTGAACTATATTTGTTTGTGTTTAAATCTCAAGTATATGAAGTCTACCTTCAATTTTTTCATGAACATTATATAATTCAGCTTATCTGAAGAAATTTCTAATTTATACCTGTTATCTCACCACAGTTGATCAAAGAGCTCTCTTTTACTCTTCTAAGGGTCCCATTTTAAAGTATGAATATAAGCCTCTAAGGTTTCTTTCTTAAACAAAATAGCCAGATTTTACCAGACATAATTATCCATTAGTGGTTTTTATTCCTCTGAAAAAATTTATTTCACCATTCGATGTGCCAATTTCATGTCATATTGTTTATTTGCATAATTTTAAATACAAAACTGTTTTTGAGGTAATAGCACAGTCAATTCTTGGTTTCTATTCATTGCAGTGCTATTTAGATCTTAGCTGGTTTCCAGAGGCTTTTAGCCTTCCAATCCATATGCCTATGTCTACTAAGTGTTTCAGTAGACTAGGCTGAAGACAGAGACATCACAAAGATTAAATGTATGTATCTTGAAACAAATAAATTTATATATTTGGTATTGATGTCAAACCATCAAAATAGCCAAAATACTCTTAGGAAGCTATTATTTTGCTTCCCCATTTTTCCTTTCTATGGAATTTGATATTGGTAAGGTGTACCAAGATGCCAGTTTGAAGATGAGAATGAACAATACTGTTTTTTTTAAGTTTGAATCTTTTTGATTTTGTGAATATGAGTATTAAGCCAGTGTCTATGATTGAATACCATGTCTGTTTAATTTCTTTGAAGACAAGATGAGGGCACAAGATCCTCTGGAACTGGAGTTACAAATGGATGGAAACACCACCTGGGTTCAGACAGTTGAATCCCAGTCTTCTGGAAGAGCAGCAAGCGCTCTTAACTGCTGATCCATCCCTCCAGTCCTGAATAATAGTCTTCATCAGAAATAAATAATGGCAGTTTTTATGGATTAAGATAGTAAAATATTTTTAGAAGTTACAAACTAGAATAATGTAAAGAAAATAAAGGTTAGAATAGAAAACTGAGCCCTGCATTTATCCAAGAGATTACTTGGGATTTCACACAGGTTTCATGGTAAAACAATACAGCTACAAGAAACTTAAGGTTTGTATATATATGTATCTATATACATATGCATATGAACATACACACTACAGATATACTGTGCATGCAGGATTTAAAGGATGCTTTAAGGAAATGAAAAAATAATAGCAGTAGTGTAATTTTTAGGTAGAAAATGTGATAATCATAAGTGAACAATAACTTAGAATGAAAAGAGTAGGTGGAAATTATGGCCATAGATATTTTATTCAAATTTTGAGATCAAATGGAGGGATGAACTGAACAGTGAAAGCAGGTTAGGAGTGTAAGTGTAAAATCTCAGGGAATATCAGATGGGGCAAATTACTTGTTGTTCTTAATCAGGACCATTGTAGCAAAAGTCTCAGAGGAGTTTAACATTCTAAAATCTAGACATAGCAGGTCAAACCCTGAAGACACACTTGGCAAATATAAAGCTTCAATTGGTAAAAATGAAAGAAAAAAATAACATCAGTCCTTTTTCAAAGCATTTTTCAGCTCCTTCATGTTCCTCTGCCAAGAAGGAGTCTAGCCTTCAGAGACCTCACCTTTTGTATTCAAACTTTGGCAGGGATTCCTGACAAAAGAATTGAGTGGGTGTTCACTCAGAATCAAAATTACAACCGGGTGCTAGATCTGGGAGGTCAGCTTTCTTTTTATTTAAAATGTTTTAAAATGCTAAATACTAAGAAACATGTAGTAGATAAGGGTAAGAAGTCAGTGAATGGGTGAGCAGGAAGCTTTGCCAATAGAAAAAAATACTACTGCACACACCATTCAGTAGGACATAAATGATATGCATTAGGAAGGTAGACAGCATTGTTGCCCAACATTAACTCAGATTTCTCCCTTCTAAACTAAATGTACCCACCTAAAACATTGCTTAGACACCTTGTCAAAGAAAAAATGTTTTTAAACTATTCCCTGCTATTTTTGTCCAGTTTCTTTCCCATTAAGTCCGAAATTTTTAATGCACATTTTTCTATAACTTGGCTTCAATAAAAGAGAAATTACACTGAATGCAAAAACTGAAACTGCAGAATAAATGTTTGAGCCAAGTGTGATGCCTTAGCAATAAAACTCACTCAATGTCTAGCATAGTGACCTAAATTGTGCTCCTCAAAACTAAAATGGTTAAAAAGCAATAAGTAAAGACTCATAAGTTTCTTTCTCTCTCTCTGTCTGTCTGTCTGTCTCTGTCTGTCTGTCTGTCTCTCTCTCTCACACACACAGAATCTATTGCATATGTGTGTGTGTTTGTGTGTGTGTTTAAGGCTGAACAGCTGGGGTTGAATAGTTCATCAGGGAAAATATCCTAAATTTAAAATTATTTTCCTTCTCTCAGTAGCCATTGACTACTTGTAGCTCTTCATCTATGGCTGGGTTCACAGATATTGGCTTGTATTTTTTTTTGGTCTTCCCTTTGTGTATGTGTTCTTATCTGGTTTGGCTAATAATGCAACACTTGCTTGTATAAAGAGTTTAAAATTGATCCTTCCTATTGTCTCTCTTATTTGTGGATTTCAGCTATGAAGAATAAGGAAAATCTGAAACACGAGGGTAATAAATAGAACTACTATTCCAATGTGACATAATCTCTTTCTTGTAGAATGACGTGTCACTATCTGAATGAGCAACTACCCATAATCAAGAATCATCAAGACTGAGTTGCCCTCATGGAGTTGATTTGTTGCTGACATTGTCCACATTCAAATATTATCCTGGCTGAACATTTCCACATTTATGATTAATTTTTTCACTTA
This sequence comes from Sigmodon hispidus, assembly GCA_004025045.1. NCBI lineage: Eukaryota > Metazoa > Chordata > Mammalia > Rodentia > Cricetidae > Sigmodon > Sigmodon hispidus. Next base: position 58,706 of record PVIH01004331.1, read on the forward strand.
AGTTTTTAAAAAATGTATCCACCTATTTTGTAAACCCTAATTGTGTAAACCTCTCTCTGTTATTACACACATTCCATTTGGTATTATAATAAAAACCTCGACCTAGATATTGGGAAGAAGCCAACATGTCTGAGAGATGGAGAAACATATTATAGCCACTTCTCATCTAACTAACTCTCCAGCCTGATTCTGAGAATCCTTTTACTCCAAGCCCTTAGGCCCTCAGCCAAAAAGGGAAGTGCTCAACCAAGAAAAATATTCCTGCCTCCTGGAGCCTTATCTTTCTCTTTCCTGCCCAGATATCTCACTTCCTGGTTTGACTTTACTTTTGGTAAGATTAAAGGCTCATTTCCCAAGTACTGGGAACAGAAGTATGGGATCACAAGTGCTGCAATTGCAGGTGTGTTCTACCACTGCCTGACTTCTGTTAGGCCTTGAACTCACAGGACCTCTTCCTCTACCTTTATTGGAATTACATATGTGGCTCACCCCTCCCTGACCTTCAGGGCTTAACTCTGTGGCTCTGTCCTTTACTATTTCAGACCATTTTATCAAATATATACTATATCACCATACCATGTGTTGTATCTTTTCTAAGGAGCTAAGTTTAACTGAATAATTTCTTCATTGTGTAAGCATTTTTCTTTTTATCAATGATATGATCATAAGAGATATGAAGGCTATTTATAAAAGACGATTAAAATTTTCTGATACTCTGATTCTTTGGTGTTATAATGGACTTCAACCACTCATGAATACCATTTTATCATTTGCCCCAAAATGTATGGCATTGAAGAGGATTCTGTAAACATGCTACATTCAGAAAAGTACTGCCTGTAGTCTGTCACACACTCAGTCAAGATTTTAAATAGAAAAAATGCACAAGATGTGAAAGTAGAAGAAAGGTATTTAGAAAAAAACAGGAAGAGATAGATAAGAACAAGAGAGATAATTAGAGATAAGTATGACCATAATAAGTAATAAAAATATTATAAAGAAGGCCATCATATTGTAGAATAAGTGTATAGTTTAAAATAAAGTTTGATACTTGAAAGAACTAGTGTTATTTTCATTGTTAAATGTCAAAAACCTGTTGTCTGACTTCCTTCCATCCCCACACTATCACTACAATATGTTTGCTTAGTTACTTAGGGGCTAAGCGTAGACATTGCAAATGGTTTGAGGAAGCTGTGTCCATGCCCCAGAATAGAAGAAGATCAGATACTGAGAGAATGGACTAATTAGTCACTGTATAGTACCATTGTGTAAATAAGCCTACGTAAGCTAAGGTAGAGAAAAGATTGCAATATATAAAAGGCTACTAAGCAATATTTAAGTTTCATTATACTTTCACATATTTTTAATTGTAGAATAGTCAAAGGTGAAACCCACTGTGTGGAGAATGACTCCAGGAACTGAGTTATTATTTCAGGGAACCTGAGGGGAGCTATTCTTATGATCTTCTTCTCTACAATATTATTAACTTAGATTGGGTGAATAGTAGTTATATTCTTAGGAATAGAAATGTAAAAGATTATAAAAGCATGTGATAGTTGTGTTAATTTTCAACTTGAAAGTATATATCTACCTAGGAGATAGGTTCATGGTCATTATATATAGGTTTCTGTTACAGCTCCTGCAGGTGATGTCCATTCCCTGTTTGGGATCCTGAGGAAGGGTAATAAAGCAGAAAAACATTTTCATTAATTTTTTGTTGAAAATTATTTTTTATAGACCGTTTTGATGTTGCTTTTCCCTTCCTTACCACCTAGATACACTGGAATGGGAACTGTTCTTGATTCTTGAGTTTGAATATGATGGCTGCTTCAAGCTCCTACTGCTAAAGACTGCCCTGCTGTGATGGACTGTGTCTATCATGTTAGCAAAGTATAACCTCTTTCTTCTGTAAGTTTCTTTTTGCCATCATACACTGATATAGCAATGGGAAAAAATAAACAAAAACATGTTAGGGGTTTTGAAGAGAAGTTTTAATGTGAGGGTGATTTTTTTTTTGTATCAGAGAAGAAGGCAAATGTTAAAGATTACAAATAGTGTTTAATATTCCTTCCCTTTTTTTTGGTCTCTCCCCTTTCTGCAGACTGGTATAATATTAGTGAAGAAAAAATACTCTGAAAAGAAGTTGGAATAGGCAGTCAACTCAGCAGTTACATGCCCCTACTATTTGGACAATGCAATTATCTTGTCTTATGAAGCACACACATTTCTGTATCTCCCCCAATTTGAATCACTTCAGAGAAACAGGATTCTTGTCAAGATATTTCCTCATAGTTGTTTAACATACTGTGAATTATGCACAGTAATTTTTTAGTTACCCTTTAATTGCTGTGATCAAATACTTTACAAGAAGCTAGTCAAGGATGCAATATATAAACTCATGTTTGAAGGACACAAAGTCCATCATGCCAGGCAGGCATGGGAGTGCAAATACCCTGGTGAGTGGTGGTAGGAGAATCAAGCAATTGTTTGATCAAGTGTCCCTGGACCAGGGAATAGAGATGGATCAGGCATGTATAGCAGGTCTATCAAATATCAAGTACCACTCCTTAGATGACCCTCATCTAGACCTTTCCTTTCAATCCTCCACAGGCCCCTGAAGCAGTGCCAGGATTAAAGAACAACTGTTCAAGTATCAGCCTGTGGGAGATTATTATTTATTATTTTAAACTAAAACCAAAATATTATTATTTAAAACTTACTATTTTTTCCCCAACAAATATTGGACAAGACGATGTTCTCACTGAAGCAGGTATCTCCCTAACATACTATCTAATTTTCCAAAGATAGACCTTTAATCATCTCCTTTACAGACATTAATAACATTAATACATTTTTTTTCTTTGTTGACTCATGAAAATGTCTTTAAAAAAACATTTTGACTAGTATAGAGACTTGGTGTTTTTGACAGTTTTAAGAAGCAAAGTAATAATGAAATGCAGAGATTTAAGTTTAGAAGTTTTCTTATTGAATGTTTTGTTGGCCTCAAATATACCATATCTTTTATTATGTGAATTTATTAACCTTTTGGGAACTTTAAATTTTCTTTCTTTTAAAAGGCAAATTTGGAGCAAGATATAAATAAGAAGCTAAAAAGTACTGATTTATACTTTCTTCTCTTTATAATAGCCAGAAAAATTGGAATATAAGTAAAATCAAAACACACCATGAATTACAGTGTGCCACAGCCTCTTAGTCTGGTGTCTTTTTAGAGTCACGTTTCTTACATAAGAGACATAATGCAGTCATGGCTAAGTGACATAAGTCAAAATAAGATTTGTGAGGGCAGGAAGAAACCTAAGACTTTTTACATAGTAGTTTCTCTGTGACTCCAAGACCCAGCTGTACATTGGTTTCAAAAAAGAGATAAATATCAATATTCAAAATTATCAGGCAATTTCAGAATGTGTGTTTATTGATTTGCAGCTTATTTCCTTTTTGATTATTGTGCATTATGCTGAATAAAATCAGATTCAATTTTGATTCACCATGGATTCCTAAATATTGAGCCATAGATAGTTTATTTTTAGTACAAGCATAATCATACATGTTCTCAACACTTTGCCACCTTTTTTGATTCATTGCAGGCTAGTACATAAACATAGATTATACTATGTAAATGATTTGACATTTGAGTTTCTTTCAGCTGTTAATATACTTAATATAGAATGTAAAAAATATTTACAATGAAAGGTTCCTTTGTAAGTCTTCAATAATCACAATTTTATCAGCTGTAGCATCTTAAATTTTTTAGACCCTTAAAATCTTAAAATAGCTGATAAATCTTAGAATTTTTCTCCTCAATCATTATTTTCTGCTCCTATACAAACACGAGGCATGAATAAAATATTCTCTTTGCTGATGGCATTCCAAAAATTGCCGCCTATGCACTATTTTATAATCTTAGTATCTAATATTTCTTTGTCACCATCATAAAATATAAATGATAAAACTATGAGCACTCATTTCCCATTGCAAACTTCTTCTAAATAAGGTTGGCACTTCCCTTTCTACACTCTTTCAGTCTATTCCTCCTTTTCTTATCTTCTTTTTCCTTCCCTCTCTGCCTCTGTTCCTTCCTCTTATCCAATTTTAAAATGATGAAGAATTTACTTATATCTTTTGCTATTTGTTTTATAAATACTTAATTTTACTTTCTCATTCAACCTCATTCAGTGTTTTTACACAGAACACATGACCTATCCACAACTGTTGGCTCTCTGAACTATTTTTATCTTTGTTTACTTTACTCATAGTACAGGGTTTATGGATGTTGCAGATTACATGATTCATCCTGTCCACTCTCTCATGTCAACTGGTACTTAGTTAGATTTGATCAATGTGCTAATGGCATATACTAGCTGAATATTTGAAGGAGAAAATAAGAAGATGAAATGGCCAAGGGTATTTCCCTTCCCTGGAGCATATTGCTTGTTCTCATAGGTGGTCTGCATGTCCATGCCTAAAGCTCTCACTTAGCTGCTCCTGTGATTTGCATGTCTCCAACACAGCATATGTGGAAAATGGAAAGCCACTGTGGAAGCATCACTGAGAAGGAAGGACCACTAAGAGGTGATTATCTAATAAAGGATATGCTGTAAAAATGGATAGATTCCAAGTTTACTGGAGTGTGATCTAGAGCAGAAGTTCCTGATAAACAGATGTGGGCATGCTGTGTTATTACAGACACAGGAAGCAGACAAAAAGTTCATCTTCCAGGGTTCTAAATTTTGATAGATAATTCTGGCATTTTTGTCTTCTACTGATGACTCAACTCTCTTATTATTGTCAATATTGGAATACTTTATATATTCTTTATTTTCTTCATAACTCTCCTTTCCCACTTCAGTATACCTTGTATACTGAATATAAGGTATACCAGTATACCTTATATTTCTTTTGTTGCTTTATGTTTTTTATTTTAATTGTGTGTGTGTGTCTGTGTGTGTGTGTGTGTGTGTGTGTGCATGCTCAAGCTCCACAGCATGGGTGTGACAGTTAAAAAACAATTTCGTGGAGTCGGTCCTCTCTATTCATTTTGTTTTGTTTTATTTTTTCCCTCTATTCATTTTTAAGTGCATCCTGAAGATTGAGAACTAGTTGCCAGATTTGCTAGTAAACACCTTTACCCACAATGCTATCTCACCCACCACTTGCTGTTCTTTATAAGAATTCTAATTCACTGATAATATTCTGATAAAGAAATATGTGTATAATGTGTTGAACTTCTTTATATACTTAGCTCATCTTGTTAGCCTATAAGCTTCTTTAAAGAGAGGACTGAGCTCTGCATGATACCTTGTTTGACTGATGAATTTTTTTCCTACTGTGTATTAGGTAGTCATGATTAGTTGGTAAGTTTCAACACTTTTATTTCTTACATGGATGTAAACACTGATATATTTTCTCGGTGTGACGAGCTACAGGTTTGTCTTGTATTATAATTATTATTGTAAATTTTTATGGCATAAATGTTAACAGATTTTAATAGGCACAAGTTTTACTGAAAGTGACAAATAAATAAAAGTCTGAGGAAGAATACTAAAAACCACTGACTTTTTATTTCTCTTGTCCAACTTTTCCCTTAGGAAATTAGTGATCTTACCTAAATCCTTAAGCCTCAATATTTGCTTATCTTTCTTTTTTTTTCTTATTTTTTTGGCATTTTTTTTCTTATTTTGTATTTATCAAGCAAAACAGTAAATTGAGTTTAAAATGCTGATAAGTTAACAATAACTTTAAAGAAAATAAAAATCATAAGCATGACTTATCAAGGGTGATAATGCAAATAATTTGCTACACATAAAATTACTTTGTGTTCAGCTTTCCCTCTGAATTTTTTTTTCTATCCCTGTATATCCTTTTTCAAGGTCCCTTCCCCCTCCCGCCACATCAGGTCATTTTTTCTTCTCCACAACTCCCCATCCCCTCCCTGGGCAGGCAGCAGACAGTCCCATGGTCCCACTGATCCAATAATGCTTACTTCAGTCTCCACTCCTGGCAAATCCAGTTTTGTCCCCCCTCCCTCAAGAGTGAGTCAGGTGTTCCTCTAGGTGGAGTGGGATCTGAAAGGTCAGTCCAGGATGTTTCTGATCCCAAGTGAGCTTACCTAAAACCTTAAGCCCCAATATTTGCTTATCTTTCATGATTTCCTACTTCTAAAAATCTTACATTAACTCTTTTTTGTTTCCCAGGATTTCCTATAATGCATTTAGCAAGAAGACCCACTTTAACCATATTTGCACTTAGATTGAATTGTCTGTCAAAGGCTTTCCTTAACATAAGAAATAACTAGAATGCATATTGGAATATATTACTTTGTAGTCCACCATTAGTCATATATTTGGCATAAGAAAGGTAGAAAAATATATAAGAACATTATAAGAGAGCAAAACAACTATTTGAGTGAAGATCTATCTTAAAGGCTAAAATGATTGAAGTGAAAGCAAAAATTTAGGGTTGGGAAAAATTGAACTAAACCTATTGAGTTGGAATATAATATCTCCTGGAACACATAAAGTGAACCAATTTACAGAAATATAACTGAGTATCACCTTTCTTTCATTTGTTTGCTGTAACTAAAAGTAACAACATGTTGAAGATTTAACACATAGCAGCACAAAACTGAACCAGTTTTTTTAATTGTATATTACTTACATTTTTAATACTTTATTTATGTAGTATTTGTTTCCATAAAATATGTATTTTATATTGATGATATTGAAATAAACAAGTGTTATTTTAAAAATACCAGCAATTAGAATTACTTTAATTGCTTCTATTGTTGTATTTTCTTCAACTGTCAGACTGGGAAAGGAATACTAAATTATTTCTATCTTTATATCTATCTATTGGAGTTAGTCACCCATTCGTATATTATTTTTAATGTACTTTATCCACAATTTCTCTGTCCAGCTGCTGTATCTCTGTCCTATCTATTTATCCGTCATCTATCTATCCTTCCATTTTATGTTTCTATGTATCTTTTATAGCATGTTGCTCTACCTACCTGCCCAGAGCCATGGAAGTATATATAACAGGTGACAACTAGTGTTTAATAAGTTGACCCGCCATATGTAAAATTTCCTAATGAGGCACCACACCTCACAGAACCATGGGATCACTGGCTGTTAATGACCAGTTGGTATTTTTTAAATAATTTTTTATTTGAAAAGTTTTTATACCCAGCACAACTCTCCCTCTTGGAAAAAAGGAAACATCTTCAACCAATGGTGATTAGCCCCTTTTTTAAAAAAAACAAACAAAACAAAAACACAATTAAATTACACAGTATATTAAGTGTTGCCAAAGGCAAGTTGGAATAGATGGATCAAGTCCTTGAGTTCATTATCTGAGCTCTTGCAAGAAAGGTTATCTATAAAACTTAAGTTTTAAGTTGTACAGGAACACGCAAACAAGCACACATTTATATACGTGTATATACACACACATGTGTACATATTTGGAAAAGTAAAGTTTCCAAGTAAAATTTGAGGTGATCTGAGGAAAAATAATTGTGTCTTGGAGCAGAGAAATATAAGGAAACTCAATATTTCTATCACTTTGCTACTGTTACATTTTTTTAAAAAGGACTTCATTTTCTTTTTATTTATTTATTTATTTTAAAAAGTCTCACTTTTTATCCAGGTAACCCCTTGTTCAAACTCCCTTCCCCCTACAGCCCTCCTGTCACGCTCTCTTTTCCCCATCTCTTCGTCTTCTCCCCAGAAAGGGCAGGAGGTCCCAAGATCACAAGTTGGCTTTGTTCAGCATCTACTACAGGCAAGTCCGATTTCCTCATTCCATTATCAAGACTGGATAAAGTGTTCCTCTGAAGGGAATGGGCTCCAAGGTGCCAGTCCAAGCTGTTTCAGATCCCAAGCTGTTCAGTGGTTGTGGTTTGCAGCTTGGATGTGCTTTACTTTTTTGATTGAAGTCCACTAATGAGTGAGTACATCCCCTGCTTATCTTTCCGGGTTTGTGATACCTCGATCAGGAGGATAGTCTGCATCCATTTGCCTGCAATTTTTACTGTGTAGATGTACCACAGTTTGATAATCCATTCTTTAGTTGAAGACCATCTAGGTTGTTCCCAGGTTCTTGCTATTATGAATAACGCTGCTATAATCATAGTTGAACTAACGCTTTTGAGGGTGAAAATGTGTGTCGTTAGGGTATATCCCCAATGGTGGTGTTGCTGAATCCTTGGGGAGATTGATTCCCTGTTTTCTGAGAAACCACCATACTGCATACCAGAGTAGCTGAACAAATTTACACGCCCACCAACAATGAAAGAGTGTTTACCTTGCTCCCCATCCTCTCTAGCAAAGGCTGTCATCTGTGTTTTTAATCTTAGCCATTCTGACAGGTATCAGGTGGTATCTCAAAGTTGTTTTGATTTGCATTTCTCTGATGGCTAAAGATGTTGAGCACTTTTTCAAAAGCCTTTCAGCCATTTGTTTGTAATTCTTCTGCTGAGAATTCCCTTAAAAGGAAGTTCTGAACCCCATTTTTTAATTGGGTTATTAATGGCTATGTGCTCCAGTTTCTTAAGTTCTCTATATATTTTAGAGAGTAGTCCTCTGTCCTTTGTAGGGTTGTTAAAAATCTTTTCCCATTCTGTAGGCTGTTTTTTTGTCTTATTAACTGTGTCCTTGGCTTTACAGAAGCTTCTCAGTTTCAGGAGGTCCCGCTTATTGATTGTTGTTCTTAGTGTCTGTGCTACTGGTGTTATATTTAGGAAGTGGTCACTTGTGCCAATGTGTTGGAGGGTATTTCCCACCTTCTTTTCTATCAAATTCAGTGTAGCTGGGTTTATGTTGAGGTCTTGATCCACTTGGATTTGAGTTTTGGGCAGAGTGAAAAACTTGGATCTATTTGCATTTTTCTACACTCTACCATCCAGCTATGCCAACACCATTTGTTAAATATACTGTCTTTTTTCCATTGAATATTTTAGGACTCTTTGTCAAAATCAGGTGTTCATAGGTGTTTGAGTGAATGTTGGTGTGTTCAATTCTATTCCATTGATCCACAAGTCTCTTTTTATGCCAGTATCAGGTTGTTTTTATTACTGTAGCTCTATAGTATAACTTGAAGTTGGGGATGGTGATGCCTCATGATGTTCTTTTATTGAGCAAAATTGTTGTGGCAATCCTGGTTTTCCTGTTATTCCACATGAAGTTGAGTATTGTTCTTTCATGGTCTGTAAAAATTGTGTTGGGATTTTGATGGGAATTGCATTGAATCTGTAGATTGCTTTTGGTAGAATTGCCATTTTTACTATGTTGATTCTACCTATCCAGGAACATGGGAGATCTTTTCATTTTCTGATATCTTCCTCAATTTCACTCTGCAGTGATTTAAAGTTTTTGTCAAACAAATCTATTACTTGTTTGGTTATAGTTATACCTAGGCAGTTAATGTTATTTGTAGCTACAATAAAAGGTTATGTTTCCCTTATTTCTTTTTCAGCCCTTTTATCTTTAGTTATATGAGGGCTACTGATTTCTTTGAGTTAATTTTTTATCCTGTTACATTGCTGAAGTTGTTTATGGACTCTAGATATTCTCTGGTAGAATTTTGTGGATCACTTATGTATATAATCATATCATCTGCAAATAGAGACAGTTTGACTTCTTTTCCAATTTTTATCTCCTTAATCTCCTTTTACTCTCTTATTGTTTTAGCTGAACCTTTGAGAACTATATTGAATAGATAAGGGGAGAGGGAACAGATTGTCTATTTCCTGACATTAGTGAGATTGCTTTGAGTTTTTCTCCATTCAGTTAGATCTTGTAAATTGCCTTTATTATACTTACATATTTTTCCTGTATTCCTGATCTGTCCATGACTTTTATTATAAAGGAGTGTTAGATTTTGTCAAAGGCTTTTTCAGCATTTAAAGAGATGATCATGTGTTTTTTGTCCTTCAGTTTGTGTTTAAAATTGATGACATTTAGAATTTTTTGCATGTCTAACAATCCCTATACTTCTGGAAGGAAATCTACTTGATCATGGTGGATGACATTTTTATATGTTGTTGTACTCAGTTTGCCATAATTTTGTTGAGAATTTTGCAGCAATGTTCATAAGAAAAATTGGTATGTAATTCTCTTTCTTTGTTGTGTCTTTGAGTAGCTTGGGTATTAAGGTTATTATAGCCTCATAAAAAGAGTTTGACATTATTTCTTCAGTTTCTACTATATAGAAAAGTCTGAAAAGTATTGGTATTATTTCTTCTTTAAATGTCTGGTAGAGTTCTGCAGTGGAACCATCTGGTTCTGGGATTTTTTATTTGGTAGATTTAATGACATCTTCAATTTCCTTTGAGGTTATAGGACTGTTTAGGTCCTTAATCTGATCTTGACTTAATTTTGGCGTGGTACCTGTCCTGAAAGCTGTCCATTAATTCTAGGTTTTCCATTTTTGTGGAGTATAGATTTTTCAAATGATCTGATAGATGATCTGATAATTCTCTGGATTTCCTGGGGCTCTATTGTTATTTTCCCTTTTTCATTTCTGATTTTGTTAATTTGGATACTCCCTCTCTCTGCTTTTTGGTTAATTTGAATCAGGGTTTATCTATCTTGTTGGCCTTCTCCAAAAACCAACTCTTTGATTTATTTATTCTTTGTATTGTTCTTTTTGTTTCAATTGTATTGATTTCAGCTCTAAGTTTGATTATTTCCTGCCACCTACTCCTTCTAGTTGAGTTTGCCTCTAATTGTTCTAGGGCTTTCAGCTGAGTTAGTTAGTTAGTTCTTTTATATGGAATTTCTCTAGGTTTTTCATATAGACATCTATTGCTATGAATTTTACTCTTAAGACTGTTTTCATTGTGTCTCATGAGTTTGGGTATGTTGTGGATTCTTTTTCGTTAAATTCTAGGATGTCCTTGAATTCTTTCTTAATTTCTTCCTTGACCCAAATGTTGTGTAGTTGAGTTATGTATAGTTTCCATGAATTGTTAGGCTTTCTGTGATTTTTGATATTGTTTAACTCTAACTTTAAACCATGGTGATCTGACATGATACAAGGAATTATACCTATTTTTTGTACCTGTTGATATTTGTTTTAGAACCTAATATGTGGTTAGTTTTAGAGTTAGTGCTGAGAAATATGTACATTTCTTTTTGTTTGGGTGTAAATTTTGGTATATATCTATTAAGTCCATTTGTGTCATAACTCTGTTAGATCCCTAATATCTCTGTTGAGTTTCTGTCAGGTTGACCTATCCAACGGTATAAGTGGGGTATTGAAGTCTCCCACTACTAGTGTGACAGGTCTGATATGAGTTTTAAGCTTTAGTAGTGGTTCTTTACATATGTAGATGCGCTTATCTTGCGGACATAGATATTCAGGGTTGAAACTTTTTCTTGATTGATATTTCCTGAGATGAATTATTAGTGTCTATCCTGGTCTCTTTTTATTGATTTTAATTTAAAGTCTATTTTGTTAGATATGAGAATGACTATACCATCTTAGGGCTATTTGATTGGACAGTGCTTTCCCAACCCTTTACTCTGAGCCTGTGTCTCTCTTTGAAGTTGAGGTATGTTTCTTGTATGTAGCAGAAGGATGGTTTCGGTTTTGGTATTTATCATGGTAGGGTGTGTCTTTTCATAGACCAATTGAGTCCATTGATATTAAGGGATATTAATGAGCAATAATCAATATTTCCTGTTATTTTCAGTGGTAGCTTATATTTCTTTTTTGGAGGGGTTGCTTTTGTGGGCTTATCAAATGTTTGTGGTTACTTGTCTGTTTCTGGTTTTCTTAGGTTGGAGTTTTCCTTCTAGGGCTTTTTGTAGAGCTGGATTTCTGGATAAGTATTACTTAAATCTGGTTTTGTCATGAAATATATTGTTTGCTCCATCTATGTTGATCGATAATTTTGCTTGGTACAGCAGTCTAGGTTGGCATCCATGTACTTTTAGTGTCTGTATAACTTCTGACCAAGCCCTTTTTGCTTTCATCATTTCCATTGAATAGGTGGGTGTTATTCTGATGGGTCTGCCTTTATTGGTGATTAGTCTTTTTCCTTTGCAGCTCTTAGTATTTTTGCTCTGTTCTGTAGGTTTAGTGGCTTGATTATTATATGGCAAGCAGAATTTTTTATGGGTCTAGTCTATTTGGCGTTTTGTAGGCTTCCTGTACTTTTATAGACATTTCCTTCTTTAGGTTGGGAAAATTTTCTTCTATGGTTTTGTTGAATATGTTTTCTGTGCCTTTGACCTGGTGTTTTTCTCCTTCTTCAATTCCAGTTATTCTCATGTTTGGCCTTTTATGGTATCCCAGATTATCTGAACAGTTTGTTTTAGAACTCTCTTGGGTTTAGTGTTTTCTTTAACTGATGTATCTATTTCCACTATTGAGTCTTCTACTCCAGAGTTTCTATCTTCTGTCTCTTGGATTCTGTTGGTTATGCTTGAATCTGAGGTTTTAGGTTTTTTCTTCCGGTTTTGTATTTTCTGCTTTGTCTTGGTTTATGCCTTCTTTATTGCTTCTATTTCATTTAGTTCCTGGAATGATTCTTTCACCTGTTTTCTTTTTCTTTATTTTCTCTTACAGATTTGTTCATCTCTTCCAATTTTCTGTTTGCATTTTCTTGTATTTCTTTAAGAGAGTTTTTTATATTTTCTTTTAAGGCTTCAATTAGCTTCTTCAGGCTGTTTTTAAGGTTGTTTCCTTTTCATCTTGAAGCTACAGAACCACTTGTTTCTTCTTATGGTATCTTATTGATCTTTGTATTGTTGTATGTATTCTTGCACTGACATCTGCCCATTGTTTTCTCAAATCACTCTTGGTTAGTTATTTGTTGGTTCTTTGTTGGTTTGGGTCTGAGGGCAGCTGTATGTTCAGATGGTTTGCAGTTCCCATGAGGTTGCTGTGCTATGATGCCAACCATGATCTGAGTAGGCTGTGTCCCGCCAAAACAGTGACCAGTTTCAGCACCTGTGTTTGGAGAGAGGAAGTCTCCACTTGGCCTTAAGGAGGATGATGCTCACCTCTGACCTCCCAACTGTGTGCCCAGGTGCTCGGCTCTACTACTACATTTTTAAGTACTATAAAAGAACTAAAATAAGTGCTTAGATGCTAAGAAGCATCCCAAGAGAAGAATAATAAATGTTCACATAACTTACTAGAATTTAGATTATTGTTGTATTGTGATTTCCATTTCACAGGGTCAGTTTTATTCTAAAAGAGACTTTTTTCAGTTCTACAAAATATTTATAGTCTTCATTCCCTCAGTTATGTCTTTGTATTAGTACTTATATATCCGTAAACAAATTCTCTTTCTATTAAGTCATACAGAATTTCAAACTGGGTTTCATTCATTTTACCCATTCTGTTTTGATTCATATGGCTGTTTTAGACCTAAATACAGTGGCAGGGGACTTCATGAAGTTAAAAAAGCAAGGAATGCATTAATTCCACCCATAGACTAGAGGTGAATACCTAAGAATATTTATAAAAAGGGAAAGTAGTCTAATGTGTTGTTAGAATGAAACCCATATCTACTATAGAAAAGTTGAAAATAACACAATAGCTGGATAAAGTTTTATGGGGCTAGATATGTGGCTCAGTGTTTAAGAGCTTTTTATGCTTTTACAGAAGACCTGAGTTTGGTTTGCTGCAGCTACAACAGTGCTCATAAATAGTGGCAACTCAAGCTCTAGGGAATCTGATACTCTCTTCTGACTTCCATTGTTACCCAACATACACATATGTATATGCAAGCAAGACCTTCATACATAAAAGTATAAATAAATAAACTCTAAGAAAACAATATAGGTAGAGATAGGCATGATGGAATGTATCCATAGTCCCAGCAATTGTGAGACCAAAGGAAAAAGAGGATGAGTTTAAAGTTATTCTGGGCTACATAGTGCAACCCTTTGACAAAGCAATCTTAATCAAGAATGTAGACTATTTATATAATAGCCTTTGGGCAACAGTATAGTAATTATGGCTCTGTTTCCCATCTTCAATATTATTGTGGCTTTGGTTTAATAGTGTTAGAAATTTTGTAATTACCGCTATGTACAAATTGACAAAATAAACATGGTACTTTGTTTTAGGGTATGCATAGGCAAATCAAACATATATTTAGAAATGATCTCCCACTCTGAAGATTTATAGTCTTCTGAAAGAGTCAGATAAACATTTTGTACAAGGGTTGTACAGGGGGTATGGCTTTTCTGAAATGCTAATACTTGAAGACCAGTAGGCTCAACAATCGATCAAGGGTGGAGGGTTTTTTTGGTATACAAAGCAAAACAAAGATATACATGGATAAAAACATGTATTTTATAACAAAATATATCTACATTATATTTTACTCTATTTCTATTGTATTTTATAAGCAATACATTTACTGACAACCAAATTAAATAAAATATATGGCATCATAGAAAAATATTCAAAAATTGTTAGTAATTTATTAAGGATAGAACTTAAAATTGAGTATATGGAAGAGCTGAAGTCAAAAAAGTGCGAAGAAACCATTTCTAGGTTTTATCAACTATAGACTTTGGAAGCATCTGTTAGGCTGTGTTATGTTGTTTGAAATGGGCTCCAGGCCTCAAGTTCAGACTCCAACACACCCAAATTCTGCAATTTTTCCTTCTTGATCTGAACCAATTTGTGCCATCCCATTCACCACACCCACAGCCTCCTCTGTGCTCCTATTTCCCATGTGTCTCATTCCTGTCCCTCATTTTCTCAACACCTTCTTTTTTCTCTGATGGTTTCTTTTTCCTTCACATATGTACATAGATATAAACAATATAAACTGATGTATGCATAGGAGAGAGAGCTTGCAATATTTATCTTTATAAGTCTGAGTCAGTTAACTCAATATGATAATATCTAGTCCCAACTACTTTCTTGATTTATTTTTTTAACAGCTGAGTTCAATTTCAATTTTTATGTACAGTCAACTGTCATCATCCATTGATGGACACCTAGGTTGAATCCATTTTCTTGCTACTGTGAATAAATGCAGCAATAAATATAGATGCACAAGCACCTCTCTGATAAAATGTAGAATCCATCGAATAAACAGATAGAAATGGTTTGAACAGGTCATAAGTAATTCTATTTTACATTTCTTGACAGGCATACATGCTTGTTTCTATAATGCTGGACTTCATTATACTTCCACCAGTAATGTTGGTTTCTCTTTCTCCACATCATCACCTGCAATTGTCAGAACTTTTTATGGAAGGAGTAAGATAATAAGAATTGTCTTTGAAAAAATTCAAGACTATACAATTGTTGCTGATTTAAGGGAATCTAAACAATGAGCACAATACTTAAGGGACTGTTATAGAAGTAAAGCCTGGAACTCACCAGCATCTCAGCTGAGGCACTAACAGTGTCATGAAGAAAGGATGATGTCATGCTTAATACAAGCTGCACTGTAGTATCCTGCTCATGCACATGACATTCACATTTCACTGTGAATGTGTGTAAGACTGCATAATGTAGGTTTCTTTATAGAAAATGAAGAAGGGCATAGGAACTCATTTGTCTCTATGTGATAAGTCATGTTACAGATAATTAAAATGTTTTCAGACATGATGATATATGATAGGAAAGATAAATTCTATATCAGTTTTTTTTGCAATCACTTAATGAACTTAATGAAATAAGATGTCATGACTAATACATTGCTTTATGGAAATAGAACAGATGTTAAATTTTATGAGATAAAACCAGTGGTAGGCACAGAATACAGGTTCCTTATGACTGGATTGTTCCTCATGACCTCACTGTTGGTTGCGCAGTGTTTCCTGAGAGATGTAAATAAAAAAAAATTACTAGTGTTGGCTCATACTACCTACCCCATGTATGGGATTACAAATATGTTAGCTTATATTCAGGACTGCTTTATCAACCATATCACAATAATCATGAAAATAAGCTACTGTCAATAAACTCTGGGATGAAGCTAGCATGTCTTTCTCCTCCTCTTTTTTTTTAAGTGTGCTTATAAAATACTGTTGTCAATCTTCTTTAAACAAGACAGTCTAATTTTAGTCAAGATGTTAGACAAAAGCAGTTATATTTCTGAACCTCCAAAATCACCATTCATGACTGGAATATCAACACTGAATTGAGAATAATAAAAAAATTACTGTGAAGAAACTTCATCTGGAAAGGTAGGTAGGTGCTACATCTTGTAGTTGGGAATCTATGGTCAAGTAGAGAACACATATGTTTATTTCTGTAACTGACCATGAATTGAAAAAGAATGGGAACACTCGAAAATAACCCATTTTCAGCCACCATCTGCTTGTTATAACATAGCTACATGTTGTCATTTTTTCCTCTTTTTTTATTACTGTTGTTAACACACTATAAAAACTACATTTAAATAACATTAAGCTTGTAGCACTAACCAACAAAATGGAATCACTGAGTGTTTCACGTGTTCTGTGAAAATTACTTTATCCTCTTTAGACATTCTTTGGAATCATGTAGCATCCTGATGTTCAGTTACAGTGAAAACAGGTGCCTGAGAAAGGCAATGACCAACTTTAAGTTTGGGTGTTCACCTTATTTTATCTTAGTCTTTTGCTTATTTATCTTTTAACTTCAAGCACTACAAAATTTGCATATAAAAGGGGTTTATATTAGAATAACCATAGTTAGGGTTTAAACTTCAATAGGAAAAATGACAACCTGATAATAAAATGAAATTAACATGAAAAATATATTAATTTAATAGATATCTATTAAGCCCATAGTTGAAAGAGTTTACTTTATTTTGCAGTATGACTAGAATTGTACCTGCTTCTACTTATATATTATGTCTTATTAATACAATAAACCAAAATTAATATAAAAATATTTCATGATATTTATGTGAACTGAAAATAAAATAATGAATATTATAACATTATTTTCAAAATAAGAAATAGCTTTATCAAATGATTAAAGTTATAAGTTTCAGGTAAAAAAGTGAAAGAAGCCTAGTGTTATTGCTCTCCATGAGTTAATGATTATTAGTGTGATGATACACAGACATCTTTTAACTTTTAATTCCAAGCACTATGTATGTATGTACCATCTTAGATGAAATATAGTTATTCTATGGCACATTCTCTCTCTCTCTCTCTCTCTCTCTCTCTCTCTCTCTCTCTCTCTCTCTCTTTCGTGTGTATGACATACATACATGTAAACGTAGGTGATTTTTACAATCTTGTATAGAGGGATATTGTTAATGACTTTCAACACTCTTAATAAGGAGTGAGATCATTGACTCACAGACAAGCACTAATCAAAAGTCATATAAGAAAAACTTAAAACACAATGTGTTTTGAACAGAGAATTTAATATATGAATTTGCTAGACAAATGCTACAATCACCAAGGAAGTAAAAAAAGTGGGGTAATGCAGAGAAAATGCTACTACTGCAGGATATAAAAAGAAAGATAAAATACTATGGTTTGGGACAGAGCTGAGTTTGCAGACAAGTCAATTTGACAAAGAGGAGGTTCTGATATACTCTAGAGCTGTTACAACACACACATATATAAAAGACATATTTTAATTATATCATTTTCTTATGATAACTTGACAGGTAACCACTCTACACTTAGAAATAGAGTCAGGGAATATTTTACACAACCTTAGTACCAACATCACAGAGTAAATAGAAAAACAGTGAGAGTATATACAACTTATAGCAATAATAACTTATCACTCTGTACACAGAGATGAATATGACTTACACTCACCTATTCAAACACCAGATAATAATATTCCTTTAGAATATTTTAATTGTTTAAAATTTTCAAGCTTCTTTTAATCAGAAAACTATTTTTTATTCTCTTTAAATCAGCCAACATCTATTTCTTTCAAAGAAATATTATTAAGTTGGATTACTTCTTTTACTTAATAGTAATCAAATTTTCTTTTGCCAAACCAAAGAATTGAAGGTTAATTTATACAGTATGATTCTGTTGCATAAAACATCTATTGATATTTTCTTAAAAATACTTATTTGGGACCTTTGAATCCATCCCTCAAGGCACAATGTGTTACTAACACTGCAAAAGATTACAATTTACTTGAGAACATAGCTGACAAATTAGAGTGACAAATGCAGACAGTACTAAAATGTTAAATTCTAGGAAATCTATACTGTCCTTGCTATTTTAATCTCTTTAGTTTGACCCATCACAATGAAGAATATCTAATTGCTCCCTTACCTACTTTCAGTACCTAAATTAAATATGACATCAAAACCTAAAAACATAAGGCTAAGCATTTCCTCTTCTAAGTATATATTATATAAGTATACAAGAATAGCTTTTTCATACTTCTTTTAAATTTACATTTAAATGATTCTCAAACATAATAAAATTATATACAAATTAGTAGGACATAATGTAAAATTTTAGCACTAAGTTTATTTCATTTGTAATGGTTGGAGGCATTAGAAGAGAGGATGCTGAAGCAGAGTATATTTCTCCAAGAAGAAGCCAAACTGGTCTGACATCTGGAACAGATAAGAGATTGTAAGAACCCTGCTAGCATGCAGATTTGGGGTTGGGCCAGCAGTCTGTGCCCTGCAAAGCCACGTGCCCACAGGGCTTCAGAGGCAAAGTCCTCTTGAATCTAACCAACTACTGAGTGGGACAGCAGGGGAACATGGCACTAACCTTGGTAATGCCAGTGTAATATAATAACCTCTGACAGAAACATTGAAACAACACAGACTTTACTTTTCAGTGTCTTAGAAATTTGGACAAAAAATGTTTTTTTCCTTTAAAGAGTTTTCTATTCTTCTTTGTCTTAGATGCACTCCTGAGTTCATGAGAGTGAATATGGGCAAAATGGTGGACTCTGAATACTGTTAACCTAAGCAACATTCTAAATAATTTATCTCCTTAGTTATTATCCAACTGGTATCACTACATTTATGAAATGGGAATTCCTTAAATTCAAACAAAACCTCAGGGCACTAAATCAAGTGGATTTCTACTCATTGCTTTGTTCTAGCCTTTTAAGCATGTCCAGGTAATTTACAAAATTAGAGTAAATGTATAATTTATGACTTAGTTTACAGATGACTTGTAGTTTTCATGCAAAATTATTTTACTATGAGATTAAAACTATAAAGAAAGATATGTTCCGTTCTTCAGAATGGAAATAACATAAACTTTTAAATATGATGCCATGATGCAAAAAATGAATCACTGAGAATTTTGAACCACCAGTGAGAATATAAATTAGAACAGTGTGGTAAAAGAATGATGAGCAACATTAAGAGATATAGCAGGTATATACAAACTTGGTCAGAATAGCCACACTTGGGATTATTATAACATTGATAATGCATTTGGTCAGGAAACATTTACGTCTGGTTTTACTTTTTTCTGTTTTTAATTTTTTTAACCCCAACTGAAATTTTTCCTTCCTTCTCTCCTCCTCTTCACCTCTCCTCTGCCCTACAACCCCTTGTATTCTTCCCCTGGTTTTATTCACAAAAGGTCAGGCCTCTCATATATCAGCCAAACATAGCATAACAAGTTGCAGTAAGACTAAGCACCTCCCCTTGGTATTAAGGCTGAAGAAGGCCATCCACTATTATAAATAGATTCCCATAGGACAAGCAAAAATATCCCAGACTACCTCTGATCACCCTTCTAGGACTCCCACAAGAAGACCAACTTTGAAAACTACAACATGAATGCACAGTGCCAAGATGAGTCCTTTACTGGTTCTCTGCTTGTCAGTTCAGTCTCTGTAAGCATCTGGGAGCTCTTGTTAGGTGATTTGGTTGTCTTGGTGCCCTTGATACCTCTGGCTCCCACAATCCTTCCTCTCTGTCTTTCACAGGATTCCCCAGCTCTGTCTAATGTTTAGTTGTAGCTGTGGGTCTCTGAATCTGTTTACATCGTTTGCTGGTTTTCAGTTTCCATGAGTTTGTAAGCTTTCTTTTGTCTTATGTTCTTGTTGAAAACTGTCTTTAATACATAGTGATCTGATAGGTTGCAGGGTACTATTTAATATTATTATTTTTTTTAATCAACAAGACTTGCTTTGCTGTGTGACAAAGTACATAGTGAATTTTGGAGACTGTTCCACAAAGAGCTGAGAAAATTGTGTTTTGGTAAAATGTTCTGTAGATATCTATTGGTTAGATCCATTTTCATAACATCTGTTAGTTCCATTATTTTTCCATTTAATTTTTCTCCTGGAGTCACAACCATTGGTGAAAGTGGGTTATTGAAGTCTCCCACTATTAATGTGTGAGGATCAATGTGTGATTTAATCTTTAAAAATATTTCTTTTAAAAAAGTGGGTGCCATTTTGTTTGAGGCATATGTTAGAAATTGAGATGTCTTCTTGGTAAATATTTTATTTTATGATTAATTTTGGCTTGGTCTATTTTGTTAGATATTGTAATAGCCACAACAGCTTTCTTCTTGGGGCCGTTTGCTTGAAGGTTGTTTTTTCCCAACTTTTCACTCTAAGATAATGTTTATCTTTGGTGTTGAGGTGCGTTTCTTCTAAATAGCAGAAGGATGTATCTTGTTTTTACATTCTTTATGCTAGTCTGGGTCTTTTTATTGGGTAATTGAGTCCACAGATACTGAACAATATCAATGACCAATGATTATTAATTACTATTACTTTGTTGTAGTTGGTGATGTTGATTATTAATTACTATTACTTTGTTGTAGTTGGTGATGTTGGTAATGTATGCACAAGTCTCTCTCTCTCTCTCTCTCTCTCTCTCTCTCTCTCTCTTTCTCTCTCTGTGTGTGTGACTTTTTGGTAGTAGTGGTATGAGATTATTTTATTGCCTTTGTTTCCTTGGGTGTAGTTAACTTCTTTGGGTTGGAGTTTTGCTTCTAGTACCTTCTGTAGGGCTAGGTTTATGGATAGATACTGTTTAAATTTAATTTCATCATGGAATATCTTATTTTCTTTATCTATTGTGATTAAAAATTTTGCTGTGAAGTCCAATTGTAGTCTGGACCTGCATCTATGGTCTCTTCGAGTTTGTCCAAACCCTTTTGGCTTTTAGAGTCTCCATTGAAAAATCTGGTATAATGATAGTATAGTAGGTCCACAGCTTTTAATATTTTTTTATTTAGTGTTATTATGTCCTGAGGGGTCTTTCTTTTCTGGTTCAAACTATTTGGTGTTCTGTAAGCTTCATGCCCTATAGACATGTCTTCCTTTCAGTTAGGAAAATTTGTCTCTTTGATTTTGTTAAAATAAAAAGTTTTCAGGGTTTTTGGGACAGAGATCTTTTCCTTCTTCTATTCCTATTATTCTTAGGTTTGGTGTTTTCATACTGTCACAGGGTTCCTGGATATTTCTTGTCAGGAATTTTTTAGATTTAATATTTTCTTTGACCCGTATATCTTTTTCTCTTATTATGTCAGTGTCTTAAATTCCTGAGATTCTCTTACATCTCTTGTATTTTGTTGGGGACGATTTTGTCTATAGTTACTATTTGTTTGCCTAGATTTTTTATTTTCAAATTCCTTCAGTTTCTGAGTTCTTTATTGGTTTTTTTTTTATTTTTTCAAGTCTTGAACAATTTTATTTGTTTCCTCAAATGTTTTTATTTTGGCTTTTTTGACATTCTTTAAAATGAGTTATTGATTTTCTTCTATTTTTGATTGTCTTTTTCTTTATTATTTTAAGTGTTCATTTTCTCTTTAAGGACATCTATAATCTTTATAAAGTTGGTGTTAAGGTTTATTTCTTTTGCTTAGCTGTGTTAAAATATTCATGGCTTAATGCAGTGGGATGGCTGGGTTTTGGTGAAAGCACATTGTCTTGGCTTGTATGTTCATTCTCTTAAGTTTAGGTATCTGGATTTGGAGAGATTATAAGTCTAGGTGCTGATTTCTGAATTTGTCTTTATTGGGTAAGTGTTTTCTTCCTTGCTTTTGTTCTGACTTTTTAATTTAGCTGCCAACCATCTCCCTCCCCCTCCAAAATAACATGAAAACTTATTAGTTTTGAATGCTCAGCATTAGCTTAGAGCATTAGAGGTGTGTCCTACTAGCTCTTTTAATTTACTCTTTTCTATTTATCTATATTTTGCCTGCGGCTTTTTACCTTTCCCTCATTCTGTATGTCTTACTTCCTTGCTTCCTTCATGCTTGGCTGACTGGCTCCTGGTGCCTGCCTAACATCTCTTTTTCTTTCTACCCTAAGCCTCAATTCCTCTTCCTCATTACTTTCCCTGCCTGGAGGTCCTTTCTATACCTCCTCCCTCACTATTGGCCATTCAGCTTTTTATTATATCAATCAGATGTCTTAGGTGAGCAAGGTAAAACAGCAATATATCTTGGCATAATTAAACAAATTCAATTAACCTTTACAGAGTTAAACAACTACTCAGCTAAATAAAAAGTACAACACATTTTAACATAGTCTTCTCTGTTCTTCTGGCTATAGTGGCCTATGGCTGAATAGAGGGTTTCTGCCTGAGTTGAGGTCTGGACTTTTGATCATCTGGATATCCTCTGGTCTAGCAAGGAGTTGCTGTCCAAGTTTTGGGCTAGAATTCTGGCTATGTGGGTGGCCTCTGAGCTGGATGAGGGTCCTAGCCTGGCTTTGCTGGGAGACGAAGCTTCTGCCTGGTTTTCAGGCCTAGTCTCTGGGATTCAGGATGCTGGTTTGGACACTGCAGGTCCAGATGCTGGTCTGGGCTCTGGAGTTGTAGGAGGCTTCCCCATAAATGTGGACCAGGATATGGTGATGAAGAAAGGAGGGGAAGTTGGTATTATGCTTGGTGAGTGCAGGCAGCATGTGGGACAGTTTTACCTGGAGTTCAAGAAGCTGGTCTGGCTTATGGTGGGGAAGGAGACTTCCACCAGAGGTGTGGGCCAGAATATGGTGACAAGGAGGAGATATTTGGTTGATTTTTAAAAGAAAGATATCAATTAATTTTTTTAGCTTATTTTCCTTGTATCAGACAGGAAACTTTTTTGAAATATAAACTAAGGATAAGTCCTTCTCAAAGGAAAACTGTACTTCAGGGTAATTTTAATTTATAGCCTCAGTCTTATTCAGATGTACTTGTGATGCTATGATACATATTGTTTTGAATTCTCTTTGTTATTGAAAAGTATTTTACATACAATGTAGTAGGATTACTATTACCTCTTCTTCATCTCCCCACAGATACTTCCAAACTCCTCACCCAATCAACTCAAAGCTTTATTTCTCTCATTCTTCTTCAGAAAATAAACAAGCTATTAAACAAACAAACAAATCAGAATACAACAAAAAACAAATTCATAGAACAAAAGAAAAGCTGGAGAAATACAAACATAGGAAGAGTTGGTTGTATACCAACCCCTCACAAATCCACAAAATTGGGAACCATAATATATGAGCAAAAGAGAAGTACTATTGAAATAAATCCAAATTGCCAGGCATGGTGGTGCACACCTTTCATTACAACACTCAGGAGGCAGAGGCAGATGAATCTCTATGAGTTCAAGACCATATGGTCTACAAAGCATGTTCCGGGACAACCTGAGTTGTTACACATAGAAAACCTTTCTCAAAAAACAAAAGAAACAACAAATATGCCTAAACAAAGAAATATAAGACAAAAATAATCTACAAAATATTATTGAGTTCATTTTGATTGGTCATCTACTGCTGAGCATATGGCCATTTACAACTGCAGTTATGGCATTTCATGAGTGAAGAAGAAAGATATGCCTGCCAAGAAATCATGGTGTGATGATACAGAGGGAAGTATGAGAACTGGAAGCATATACAGGGGTAGTTTTTGTTTTAGTTAAGATGTTAACTCATTTTAAATGCTTTATTTCTTTGTCTGAAAGCTAGATTGTGCATTTTATACTGCATTGGTATGTGCATCCTATATTATATTGATAGCATTGTTTAGAATACATACTAAGTTGGACAATATTAAATCATTTATTTTTATCTACCATGATATTTCGATTTTATTGGAATAATATTTTATGATACATTCTCAAAATTATTTATATTTTATTTATGTGTGAGTTTGTGTTTTTGTTTGTTTCCATGATGGATCTATTTGTCATGGATCCCTTTTAAAAGTCAGAGGACAGCATTTCAGAGCTTTCTCTTGCTATACATGTGTCCTGGGCATCTAACTCAGGTCAACAAACATTATAACCCTTAACACTGAGCCATCTCAGTGATCCTATTTATAATTTTATATCATTTTATTTCATATAGAGTATAAGAGATTTGTTGAAAGTGTTGCTGAATAAGATATTTGGCAAGCCCAATGAGGATACTGTGTTACACTTTGTTTTTTGTCAGTTTATATATTTAAGCATTGATACCAACTTTTATCATAACCCTGAATAGCATTCCTATGAGATCAAAGAACAGAATTAATATTTATTTTTCTAGACACCACTAATCAGAGTCAGTACACAAGAAAAAATTCACTATCAGACAAGGGATGTGGTATCTGTCCACCAAATCATCTCTGTTACAATATTTGGTGCCATTCCTGTCTTCTAAAACTTACTATGCTATGCTTGTACAATAAAAACTAAGGAAATACCAGAAATGCAAGAAAAATGACAGGTATCAGATAGTGAATGAAGTTCTGGGGAAAAAAGTATAAAAGGTATGACAATGACAGAAAGAACACTGTGGATGATATCAAGGGCAATGACATCGGATGAGATAGAGTTTTACTATGAGACATTTTAAAAGGCACCACAGTGAAAGGGATTGATTATCTCTTTTATACTATTATCTGATAATTTCATAGAATGCCCTGGGCTTGGCATAGACTGTTCTCTTTATCTATAATAGATTTACAAAAGCATCACAGACTAGGCATTAAAGCACCCCTGACAAACTGTTTTATTCTTTTGGGTACTAAGTCTTTGGCCTGTAATATTATGCTAGATTCACAAATATGAGCATATTAATGAATAAATCTACTCATTGCAAAGTTAATGTTTATTTAATACTTACCTATAATCAAATTTTGGGAGTCTTTTACCAAAGAATGCTTATGCGACCTCTTGGTCTTTTGATGGGTCACAATACTGCTTTTAAGGAGTTTGACTCTTTAGGGCACAGTTTTATAGAGCTATTTAACAATACCTACCATACTATATTTGACCTACAGCACCCATTTAATTTGATGCTGTATTATATATTATGTCTGCATTTGGTTGTTGTGTCTTTTTATTCTTTATGCTTGACTTCTTTCTGAGAGCAACTCTGACATGTAGTTCATGTGAAAATTTATGGACAGAAAAATAGGGGATTTGGGACGGTAGGGGAACAATTGTTTCTACGTTACAATCAATTCTTCTAGAGGTCTAAAATATACTACATGAAATATGTTAAGCCCTCTATCAGAAATCCATCAAAGCATGTTTATAAGTTTTTAACTTCCAACATAGCCAAAGATATTGTCTAAGCTGATAGAACATGAGGCCAGTGGCTCTATAGGTTGAGTTTGAATTTCCTATTGAGATTTGAACAAAAATTTTTCCCTTTAAAAGTTTCCTGTTTTGAAGCTTTGTCTTCAGTTTGCTAGTGTTATTGAGAAGTGACTGGGTCATGAGGTCATTATCGGTATGAGTGAACTAATCCACTGATGAGCTTGTAGCTGACAGGGATATTAAAAGGTGAGATTTACTGAAAGGAGGAATGCCTTGGAGGTGTTTCCTTGAAATATTTATCTTGACATTGGCCTCTTCACTATTGGTTTGCTGAGTGACACAATTTAGAATTTTCTTTTCCCACAAGTTCTTTTCTACCATGAAGTTCTGACTCACCACAAGCCCATAGCAATTAAACCAGCAGACTGTGGTTGAAACCTTGAGGTCAAATAGTCTTTCTTTATCAGTGATTCACATTAGGTATTTTTTTTTTATTATATGACAGAAATAGAAATACACTGCCTCTTATGCAGTTTTTTCATTTACTAATATATATGCTGATGCAAACACTAGATAATCAGAGAGTAATGACTACATTATACTCCTAAATTGATAATTAGAATGTTTAGGCTATTTTATATCATTGTTTTTAAAAGGAAAACTGTAAGAATTTTTAGCACATAACAGCCACATGGTAAACTCAATAGTGTGTCTGGTGAAATAAGAATTCTTGGCATGTAGAAGCCCCATAGTAAACCCAATATGGTACCAGAAGAACATGCTACATAAAAAGCCTCTAGGCATGGCTATGTGAATCTGTGCCCACTCATTCTCTTAAAAAAAAGACTCCATGTATCCATCCATTAGCCTGTGAATTTTAGTATATCATTTTTTCTTACTGCTGAGTAGTACTCCATTGTGTAGATGTACCACAGTTTGTTAATCCATTCCTCAGTTGAGGGGCCTCTAGGTTGTTTCCAGGTTCTTACTATTAGGAATAATGCTGCTATGAACACATTTGAACTAATGGTTTTGGGGTGTGAATGTGCGTTTTTAGGGTATATGCCCAATAGTGGTATTTCTAGATCCTTGGGGAGATTGATTCCCAGTTTTCTGAGAAACTGCCATACTGCGTTCCAGAGTGGCAAAATAAGTTTACACTCCTACCAACAATGGAGGAGTGTTCCACTTGCTCCACATTCTTTCCAGCATAGGCTGTCATTTGTATTTTTGATCTTAGCCATTCTGACAGGTGTCAGATAGTATCTCAAAGTTGTTTTGATTTGCATTTCTCTGATGGCTAAAGATGTGCATTTTTTCAAGTTTCTTTCAGGCATTTGTAATTCTTCTGCTGAGAATTCCCTTTTTAGTTCTGAACTCCAATTTTTGATTGGGTAATTCAGAGCTTTGGGCTCTAGTTTCTTGAGTTCTCTATATATTTTAGAGTCAGTTCTCTGTCACTTGTAGGGGTGGTGAAAATCTTTTCCCATTCTATAGGCTGCCATTTTCTTTTAATGACTATGTCCTTTTCCTTACAGAAACTTCTCAGTTTCAGAAGGTCCCACTTATTGATTGTTGTTCATAATGTCTGTATTATTGGTATTATATTTAGAAAGAGGTCACCTGTGCCAATTTGTTGGAGGGTATTTCCCACTTTCTTTTCTATCAAGTTCAGTGTAGATAATTTTATATTGAGGTCTTTGATCCATTTGGATTTGAGTTTTGTGCAGGGTGATAGGATTGAATCTATTTGCATTTTTCTACATACTGACATCCAGTTATGCCATCACAATTTGTTGAAGATACTCTTTTTTTTTTCTCATAAACCCAGAAGGATAAACAGGGGATGTACTTAAAGTACTTAAGTAATTAGTGGACTTTAAGCAAAAACAGTCTTTTTTCATTGAAAGATGATGGGTGAATAAAATGATTTAAAACACACACATACACACACACACACACACACACACACACACACACACGACAACAACAACAGCAACAGCACTTCTGGCTTGACTGTAGAAGGGTTGCTAGGCAGAAATTTGTGGTGGCCATAGTGCATCCATGGGCATTAGCTGTGACCTACTGTGCTTTCTTTACCTGTAGCTGAGCCTAACCTGCCTTTAGGAGCTTTAGATTTTATTTTTTTATGTTTCATGTATTTTAGAGAAAAGAGAATTTTATTTTTATTACTGTATAGTTTTTTATCTATTTTGAACATTTTGCTTTTTATGTAAAGTTTGATATTGATTTTCAAAAAGCTCAAAAAAGAAAGCAGCTTTGTAATCAGTTTTACTCTTGTAAAACTTGAAATGTCTTTGTATTTATTTTGGGTAGAATTTACAATATACAACTTATTTATTTTTATATATTATGTTATCAAGATTTATATATTTGATTATTTATTTAGGTTTTGTTTTTCTTGTTGTTTATCTGAGAAAGGCTTTTGGCTTACTGGATAAAACATATTACGAATTTTGACAGGTGAAAGATGCTCATTTTTGAGTATGACCTGTGTTCTGTTGCTCACACTTAAGGTGAGAGGCTCATAATTGTCTCAGATTTTATATCCTGTATGTATATAAAAACATTGTCACTCATGCACAAACATATGTAAAAATTACCATAAACTTGTTTTCAGAATGTTTGACTAATATAGCTACTAGAGTGAAAAAAAAAAAAAAAGACTCCACATAAAAGTGTGTTTCTTTCTCTTCTGCTTCTTTCTCTTGTTCTCACTGGGCAACTGCCCTGAAAAAATTCTAGTGTGGCATTTAATGGTGTGTGTCTGATCTCAGGTGCAAAAACAACCAAAACCATGAAAATAACTCTCTTGTGAGAATATGGTAAGATAACTATATAACAAGTGCCTTAGCAACATTGTTTGCTTAACTTTAAAACAACCTGTGGGAAATACATTGAACTGTGCCTTTAGATTTAAATTATAACTTTATAGTTTCAAATAACTTGCCCTAAGTTACAGAAATTGTTGTAAGACACCCAACTGGATTCAAACCCAATTTGATCTGGCCCCCAAATCAAAGTCAAGGTAGAAAAGGGTAGACCCTGTGACATGTCATGGCCTCCCGTTATCCCTGTGTCACTGATGCCTTTTCTCTTGGGTCTAATGCTTTTGATTTAATGATTGCTTTCTCTCTTGGCTTTTAATAATTCTTAATTTTTTGGCATATTTATGGGTTAGTTTTGTTCTCTTGAAATATTTAGTACCCAAATTTTCATCCTTGGAGAATTATTTTTCTGCTTTTACCCATTCTGGTTATTCTCATTTATTGATATATTTCAAATAAAAAATGATATGCCAATAATTCTTTCTGTCTCATGTTCCCCTCTTAATAAAGCACTTAAAATCCACCTGAACTCTATATTCTTGTTTCTCATCTGTCTTCTGGTTATATATGTGACTTTACAATTGTTAGTCATCTGACTACAGATAAAGTCATCTTTCTCTTTGATAAATTCACTGACATGTGCCCTAGAAATAGTTTAGGACTGAATTATATAGATTTGTTTTCTGTATTATTTATGTTTTGACATTTTAAAAAGTGTACTGGTTCAGATGAGATTTTTTCCATTCTTGGGCCAGTATCAGATGTTTAAAAACAAAAAAAAAAGACACTATAAATTAATGAGAACAAAGTTAACTGTTTGCATATGTTTGTATTAGAGGAGAAAGTCCATTGTAAACCAAATTCAATTTTGTTTTTACAAAAGACAATTGCAATAAAATTAAAAATAAGGGATAAAAGAGAAAATTAATGGAAAAAATAAGTGCTATTAAGAAAGTGAGGAATTACAAGAGTAGGGAGCTGGTTTTTATTCATCTCTTAGCTATCTATTTTTGACAAGAAGAAGTGACTTAAGTTAGAACCCCACTCTCTCACAAAGTTCAAAGTTATGGGCCTTTCTTAAGATCCACTTGTCAATCATGGTGGTTTTAGTTAGGCATCTTACTATGGATAGAGTCATAGCTTTGAACTACTAAAACCATGTAAGATTTTGGTCAAGTCTTTATAGATCATAAGTATAGTTTAGATACTAGCATAGTTAAAGAATCATGGTTGGGATTTTGCCAAAGAAAGATATATGTTATTTCTTAGATACAGCATAATAGTCAGATTAAAAAATACCTTATTGCAGACCAGTCTGTCTAGATACTTCCTTCTCTATTGGTTTGTACAACTGATGGAGCTATATTTTTCTTTAATAATCACTACAGTACATGGCAAGACAGAACCATGATAGTGCTGACAATTCTACAGCATTTGCCTTTTATGTTTTGAGACATTTTATTAAAGGCAATAATCAAATGTTCCCTGGATTTTTCAATAGGTCTTTCCCAAGTAATGTCTGTGGAATCCATATCACATCTATGTGAGCTATTAGTATAGCATATTTTTTCTCTAGTTCTCATTCTTATTGGTTACCTGATTGTTCCTATTTCACTGTATACTAACCAATATTTATTTTTCATTGTAGTTTTGTGTTTTTTGAAATGTATTGTGTCTATAAATCCCAGGCTGGCTTAAAACTGTAGATCTTTGGTCTCTTGCAAGTTGAGATTACAAGTGTACCATTCCAGACCACCATTAACATTTAAAATGTTAAGGCCTCTCTACTTTACTCCATTTTGGGGAGTCTGACTTTGTTATTCTACTCAAACTGTTATATCCTATTTGAAGATGCCCTTTCTTTGCTAATCCCTGGGTTGCAGCAAATTCCTCTTAAAACTTCCATGCACTTACCATCCTTAGTGATACTGAATCATTGGAAATGTGACTGGTAAGGCTGTATAGAAACTAGATTCTAACACTAGAAATTTGATTCTTATGAATCTTACATCTCCACGTTTTATGTTGCCTGCCATGAAGATCAGGTTTTTTTTATCATTCCAAGATGCTTATCTCAAAATATCACTCCTTTTCACATACACAATACATAACTGAGCTTGTACTGTTTTTCCTAGGCAAATGACTAATCTATTACACGGACCTCTACTAACTGCTCTAGTGATTTAACATGCTCCCTGGTTGTTGCCTCTCCTGGAAGTTTACTAAGACTATATAATAAGGTTTTTTTTTTCAGTCATCTACTTATTATACACCTGTTCTCCAAAGGCCTACTGGACAATTTGAATGTATAGCTTATGTCTTATTTACCTTTGTATTTTGAGGCTTCAAACAGGGCTGCTCATAGGCAATTGATAGGTTTTTTTTTTTTTTTTTTTTTTAAATAAGTCATTAACAACTCCCAAGTAAATTTGCTTTCAGTTTTTTTAGTCAATTGTTTTCTGCTTGGATGGTAAGACAACTACTAACAATAAAGCGATGAATTATGGTAAAATTAATACAGTGATTCTATTGTCCTTAATAATGTAGAAATCTCAAGCTTGCTTTCTTCAGCCATATCCCTTGTTAGTAACTGACTGTAGTATATGTAGGGAAAGCAAATTTCTCTAGGTGAATGTTAAAAACACAATAGAATAATTGTGCTTCAAAGCACTAACTAAGTCCAATTGGAGAACACAGTATGTGAGGTATCCCAGTTATGTGTTCAATTTCTATGTTTAATCAAAGATAAAGTGCATGTTATAATTCTTTACACACATATACAGTGGGAGGGAGGAAGGAAGGGAGAAAGAGGGAGAGGGAGAGAGAGAGAGAGAGAGAGAGGGAGAGAGAGAGAGAGAGAGAGAGAGAGACTACTATACCTAGATATTTTCTGTGTTGTGGATCAGATTTAAAGTTTTTGCATGCTAGGCAAGCACTCTAGAACAGAGATACATCCCTATTTCTTTTATTTTTCTAGTTTATTTTTCCCTGCCAGGTAATTGGGCTACACTCTTTTCATAAAGTTTCTCATTGAACTGTCATAATTCTATGGAAAAGCAAATATATTGTAATTATTTATTTCCTCATAGTTCTGCCTATGAGGAAACTACAATATAGCAAGGTTGAAGAGGCAACTTGCTGAGGGATATGAGAACAGGGCCAGAATTTTAATGTTAGTTTTTATCCAAAGTCTGTGATTGTAAGCACTGCAAAATTCTGCCAGGAGAAGGCTTTACCGTAAAACGGCACTTACAACCACTAAATAAAAACCACAAAGACATAAAGTCCACCAGGATATCTTCTTTTAATCCTTTCCTCTTCCTTTGTTCAGAGGAAAGATAGTATTGGTTTACCCGATCCTGGGCTCTTTTGGGAAGCTTTTGTTTCTCAATAAACTACTCACAGTCCTCTATTTAGGCTTGCAGAAATAAAAATGAATGAAAGAATGTTTTGAGGGACAATGGAAATTCCCGTGGCACAGATGAGTCATCCCAAGGGAACATTGGGAGGGGGCTATAAAACACAGAATACTTCCATCTGGCTGAATTCAGCTCCACGGGACAATAGCTAGAAATCCAGCCAGCCAGAGCCTCCTCCGATGCAAACCACAGAAGTTCTGGTTCGAATCTCTGTGCTAAGAATGTAAAGGGAGCCTAAACACGAAGTGCAGCTACCAGATGGGGACCCTTCTAATTAGTTAAGCCTGCTCTAATTTTTGGCCACCAGTTGGCAGATGCAGCAGATGCCAAGAGAGTAAACAGAATATGTTGGCAGTTTTGAATTTTAAACCAGTATATCACAAATAGATTCAATTTAGAAATATTTTTCCCCTTTGGTTAAACTCTGTAACTTAATTTTGGCAAATGCCAAGAAGTTAGAGATGGATTATAAGACATTTCTTTTGAGACATTTTATATATTTTTGTCTGTAAATTGATGAAAATGTATGATGCATATTTAAGCACATTACCTTAGCATGTGTAACGTACAATGCCATGCTCTCGTAAGAGTCTTATTTTATAAAATGCACATATTAATGTGATATTTGTGATTCAGAAACTCTGTAAGTTGTTAAATCTCTGTGGATAGGTAGAAGAGTGCAAACACATCTGGAAATGAGTAACAACGTTGAGAAATTAATATATATAGTAACCATTCTCCCAATCTGACCTTTAAATTTTTATCTATTGATCAATTTAGTATATGTTTGTTATTAGGGTGTGTGTGTGTGTGTGTGTGTGTGTGTGTCATAACATGCATTTAGAGCTCACAGGACAGCATTGTGGGATTAAATGCTCTCCTGACACTTCTATCTGTAGTTCAGGGATCAAACTCAGATTTCCAGACATTTCTGTAAGTATTTTTTGCTCATCTACCCACAACATGCTTTGCTTTTATGTGAGTACTGGAGATCTGAACTAGGACCTTCATGGTTACCTGGTAAGCATTTCACCCTACCCACTTCCCCAGGCTATGCAATATTTCTAATAGTTTTAATATTTAACCAGATTTTTTATAGAGTAGGAATATATTAACAAAATAAGGTTAGGCAAAAGATTTTAATAGAAAAGAAAGAGCAATTTATAGACACACATGTATATAAATAAAACACAGAGAGTGATATCTTCGTAAGAATGGTGTTGGTAGGAAAAACAGATAGGTATGCAGTAGAAAGAACCTCTATGTGAGCATAATTTCAAGGTATTTTAGTTAGAAAAATCAGTATATTATGCTTCTGTTTATCAAAGTAAAAATTTTTAGGAGACTATTTGATTTGATCAATTTAAAAGGTCTGCTTGGTTAATATCCAGTTAATAGCAATATTGTTATCAAGATTATTACTGTAAATACTGTGTCCTATATTGATGGCAATGACAACAGAACATTTCTTCATCATAAATGTTTATGGAAAATGTTATATCAAGTACTTTGAAGATACAAAAATGACAGCAACACATCATAACATAAGGACACAGACATAGCAATTATGAAGAATCATGAGGGCTACAAGTCATAAGCTTGTGATTCAAGAAATGGAGAAGAATCTCATACCTTATGTTGTTCATGAGGATGGAACCTACTCCCATGTAGTATAGACACTTTATGGTTTGAAATGTCTAAAAAGCAAATCACTGGATGTGAAGACAGAAGTTACCTTCACAATCTCAGCAGTTGTCATTCCTTAGGATACACTTTATGAAAGTGGGGCTCTTCCTCCTCTTCTTTTACTCAGCTTCCTCTTCCTCATCCTTTTGATTTCCAGGGTAATAGCTTCAATCATGAAAGGACCAAGAATGGGCTCCAGCAGTCAGTTTGCAATTTTAGTTTGTTTTGAAGTGTTTCTTAAATTAGTACATTGCATTAGACATAATATGTGCTAAAATCTGGATATCCAACTCAAGTTCTCATGCTTGCATGGAAAGGGCTTTATCAAATTATTCATCCTCCCACCCCATGAAACAAGTTTCTTTTCTCAGTTACATCTTGGACACTCAACATTTCTCTACTTATTTCTGTTCTTTCAACATACTTAAATGCCTAATCATTCTGTTTCTTCCCTTATTTGAAAAAATTCAAATAATAATTTGGGGATGAGTCATAATTTTGTATGTACCTTTAATGCTATGTTTAAGTTTTGTTGGAAATCTGTTTTAACAACTTTAGGAATTTCCCAGATAAAGTAACATGTAATATATTGAGTTATACTCATTAGCAAAACAAAAACAAAAGCAAAAGTAAGAACAAAGAGTAATTTGCTTTGATGTTGTGAACATGCCCTGCAGATAAACTTGTGTATTTGATTGAAAGAATTAGGATAAGAATCATGAATGCTTATATCTGAAAACAGAAAGTTTGTTCTTTTCACCCTTAGTGAATATTTGCAATTTACACATTGTTTTAGCCTCAGAGCATAGAGATCTCCTTTGCCATAATTATATGATCATCTGGAAAGGGCTAGTAGCAAAAGGAAGATTTTTTTTTCCTTGTCAAAATCCAGCCCTGCCTTGATTAATGCTGGGTGAAGTGATGCAGAGTTGAGGAAGTCTTCTGGGAAAATTCTAAAGTCAGCATGTTCAAACATATTGCATGTGTAGTACCAAAGGCACAGGTTTAATGATGGGATTCTTCGTAGAGGGGGTACTGTCTTTGTCTTGAGAAACATTTGGCATTATAATGTGTGACTTTCAAGATGCTCTGATGTCTTTCTTTATTGTCTAAATTCATGCAATCATTTTTTTCTTTCTTCCACAGAAGATCAAATAACCTCAACTTTTCTTTAACTTAAAACTCAAGTGCTTCTTTGGCTGTGTCTTTAAGAAACAAATACTGACTGCTTTAGCAAGGATAGAGGTAAATCTATAAATTCCTAAGTCCTGTTAGAACTTCATATAAAAAGATATGGAAAATTCTTTGTGGTTTGTTGGCTTCCCAATAACAGAGCTATTTGTGCCAGAATAAAATATTCTTCAAGTGTTTTAAAATTAAGTTTACATAATTTATGAATAACAGCTTAATGTCATTAACTTCTGTTCTGTAGAACCTTTCTTGGACAATTGGCATTTCATGGGCAGCATATAGACAAAGTTGTTCATTTGTACTGTTCAGAGACATGAAGTAAACAATCTGAATACCAAGTTCTATAACTTCTTAGCTGTATAACTTTTTACAAGTAATGAAACTGCATGTATGTCTTTGCAGTATTTAAATGCGAAAGATAGTAGAGATACCTTAAAAAATAATGTGTGTTGTAACTATTAGCTGTGTTAATGCATACACTTTCCTGAGGTTTGTTGAGAGTCAACTATTTGTTTTCTCTAGTTTATGATATAAAGGTTTCAGAATCTGGTCAATGAAAGCTAAAATTTCAGAAACTTTAAAATTTATTATAATTTTAATGAACTGATGTATTGAGAAGGGGAAGGGACCCTGAATAGGGATATACAAGGATAGAAAGTGTGACTTCTTGTTCATAATAATAATAATCATAATAAAAAATTATTATAATTTGTGTGTGTGTGTGTTTGTGTGTGTGTGTGCATGCATGCATGCACACGCATGTGAGCATGATACAGCATGTGTATGGTGGCCACAAGATAACTTCAACAAGTTAGTACTCTCCTCAAGAGGTGCAACAATAATAGTCAATCAAAGACTAAAATTTGCCTTTTATGTCCAGATCTAAGATGCGGTTCATCATTTCTCAGCCTCTGGGCTAGCATTAGATGCAATATTTGGTTTTATCTGTTTAATATCTATGTGTCCTCTTTCTGAATAAAATATATTAAATTAATCCCTAGCAATAAAGAGAATGGGAACCTGCTCTATAAAGGCAAGTATTGCTTTGTATTGTAATACTGTCAGAAACTGTATGTAATAAATGAAAAAAGAAAAAAAAAACAGGAAAAGCTGCACATTTAGAATCCATATATATATATATATATATATATATATATATATATATATATATATATCCCATGAGCCAACTTTGAATAATCAAAATTGCTTAAGTTAATCTCTGTGGTTTGACTTTTTCAAATAATTAAGTTAATGGCTTCCTGTTCAGGCTTTGACTTTCCATGTCACTTTGACAGTGTGAAGCCTCAGCATTTACATCCACACATCTACCTGACTTACTCCTGCCTATCTCCCTCTAATAAGGCACTTGGCTGCCTTCTTAATTTACATTATCTTTTCTGTCATCCTAGGTCTTTCTGTGTTTCCTAAGAAATACCATTAAACACTTAGGTAGAATTTTAAATCCAAACAATAGGATCATGTTAGTTTAAAACTTACATAAAATTATTTCATTTCTGTTAAATATATAGCATGTCTTTTCTTTTACCTCTTCAATAGGCTGAAAAGGAATATAAATAATATGGGAGAATGGAAAAAAGTATTAAAATATATTTGAAATTACAAAAACTTATTGCAAAGCTTTGGAGATTGATAACTGCTCAATATGGATCCTGGTGGGAAACAGAAAATGCATTTACCTGAGATCTAAAATAAAATTCATTTATAGTCTTTTTAAAGAAGCTTGAATGAGTTTCACAGAACCAGTGAGATTGCAGAGGGCTTACAGAATAGACTGGTATATTAAATATGATAGGATGGAGAAAACATGTTTTTTCTGGGACTCTGTGGGTCTAACTCTAGAATTAGGCTGCCTCACAATGAGTATGATAGTTAATGGTATGACCATGACTAAAACTCTTCTTTCTGAGGAAGAGTTAGAATAGGAATCAACATTCTTTAGTCATTGTACCTTTCACACCATGTGGTGGTGCTTCTATTTGAACAAAGCCGGCTGGCTTCCAAGTTAGGAACTGTCTTTTAGTTACTTTTTTGTTTGTGTGTCAAAACTCCTGCATAAAGCAATTTAAGAAGAAGAGAGATTTTTGTTGGGTCATAGTGCCAGCGTAAAATAGTCCACCAGGGTAGGGCAGGCCTGGTCACTGGAATATGGGGTACTAATCATATTGCATCCATAGTCAAGAAGACGGGGAGAGAGATAAAGAGGAAGTGGGAAGGTAGAGGTCTGGGAATGCTGGTGTTCTATGCCTTTCTCCTTTGTATTCTGTCTGGACCCCAGACCATGGGAGGGTGCAGCTCACAACTGGAGTGGATCTTACCAACTTGATTAAGCCTTCTCGACAAAGATTCGCAGCCACAACTGCTGGTTTGTGTGTTAGGAGGCTTTACATCCTGTCACTTTAATAAGAAAGAGCAATTATAGCAGATAGCTTGACTGAAGCAGTTCTTCAAGTTGGTGTAGAAGTATATGGGTTGTAGAAATATAGGGGTATATAATGAAAATGCATTGGACTTTATCAGCCTGGGCTCAATTGCCTTAAAGAATTTTTTTTTATATCATCACTTCAAGGATCATTATATTTTTTTCCTAAAAAAATATTTAGTCACTAAATGATAAAAATATGTAGGTTATAAACATTAATTATAGAACTGAGTTTAAATGACTAAAGTACATGAGGGAAAACTCCCACATGGTAGTAATAAGAAATATGTATTAAAGTCACCATCAATTTGATACATATGTATATGTATAATATATGTATGTATATATATATATATATATATACACACATTTATATATGCACCTACAGAGATAGATAAACTTTAGCATGGCCACCTGTGAGTCTCCCATCCCTGACTGGCTTTTGTGCATTCTGGGCAGAGATGAGCACAAGAGGCAGGATCAGCCCTGGAGACTATGTCAGAGGACAGTTTGATTATCGAAATAATGGACTGACTATAGACCTTGAGTCATGGGGGACAAAGGCAGGGATGAATACAAGGGAATGTATCTAATTTATGTATTTTGACCAGATTGAAGGTAGGCAAACACTAATCATGCATCAATTTAAATACCACAACAGAAGAAAAAGGAGGGAGTTCAGGGAGGCAAGGCTGTAGTGGAGGTAGAGACTCTCCCAGCATATCAATTGGCAGACTAATGGTCACATGATTTCTGAGGAGTTAATGCTCTGGCAGAGGGATATAAACTTAGCTGATTCTAACATGACATCACCTTTGTTTCAATGTAGTTGAGTGAGCCCAAGCTTGATTAGGGTGGGGAACAGACCTACTGCTGCCATGTTGAGAGAGCTATTCTAGATATGGACAGCAACACTCCACATTTCCTCAGCTGGCCTGGAGGCTCACAACCAACAATAAGATTTTCTTTTAAAGGAGTGAAAGTTTATATGTTTTTGGAACCAAGATATCCCAGTGATGTATTTTTGTGGAGATGGGAAGAAAAATCAAGACCCTACATTCTAAATTTGAATAGACAAGGATCGGAGTTTTCAACATCTTTGAAAAGTTCAGAAATCCTAATGATGAATTTCTTGACAGCACTCCAATTGCATGTTGCCAAGTTGGCCAGTGCCTTTCCCTTTCCTCTCTAAAACAGACTAACTAGAGCCTCTAGCCAGCTTGTCATCCAGCTTCAGTGATTTGTACTGAGTTGGCTGAAACAGTTTAAAATCCTGATACTGCCAATTTCACTAATTAACATGACAATTAAAATCATTAAACATTCAATTAAATTATTGGTTAAGGTGAAATTAATCTTAAATTTAAATCTAAGCTAAATTTAGTATTAAAGGATCAAAGACCTCAACATTAAACCAGATACCCTAAGCCCAATAGAAGATAAAATGGAAATAGTCTTGAACACATTGGCACAAGAGAAAAATTTCTGAACAAAACACTGATAGTGTAGGCATTAAGATCACCAATTAATAAAGGGGACCTCATAAAACTGAAGTTTTTGTAATGAAAAGACCATCTTCAGTTGTACAAAGTGACAGCCTAACAATGTGAAAGGTTTATAGTAGTCCAAATCCCACAGAGGACTAATATCCAAAATACATAAGGAACTCAAAAATGAAGATACAAAAATAAACATAAATAACCCAATTAAAATTGGAGTATAGACCTCAATAAAGAATTTGTGTGAAGAAATCTCAAATGGCCAAGAAATAATTAAAGAAATGTCCAACCTTCTTAGCCATCAGAGAGATACAAATCAAAACTACTTTGAGATTCCACTTTACATTGATCAGAATGGCTACTATCAATAAGGTGTAGTATGGGATACATTTTTCCATTGTTAGTAATAGTGCAAAATTCTACAGATACTATAGAAATCAATATTGTAGTTGTTCAGAAAGTTGGGAATTGACCTACCTCAAGATCCAGTTGTACCGCTCAAAGGACAATACTTCCTATCACAAGGTGACACTTGCTCAACTATGTTTTTTGCAGCTTTATTCATAATATTCTAAAACTGGAAACATGCTAAAAGTTTCTCAACAGAATACTAGATAAAGAAAATGTGGCACATGGAATGTTATTTAGCAGTTAAAAAATAACATCATGAAATCTGCAGGGAAATGGATGGAACTTAAAAAAATCATTCTGAATTAGATAATCTAGACACAGAAAGATAAATGCTGAATGTTGTTGTAGAATATTAGTTAAAGAAGTGTTACATTTGTTTACACTGGGGAACATTTGTTCAATGATGCAAGGATGTGTTACATTCTTTTGTTGCATTTGTTTAACTTTCTGAAGATGCGTTACTTTATGTATCTAAAATATCGGATTGGTCCAATAAATGATTAAATGGCCAATAGCATGTCAAGAGAAAGGATAGATAGGAACGGTAGAAGGAAAGAATAAATAAGAGGAGAAATCTGAGAAGAAATGATCAAGGATGAAAGAGAAGAGGAGGACTCCAGGACCAGCCACCTAGATACAAAGCAAGCTATAGAATAAGAAGTTAAAGAAAGTACATAGAATAGAGAAACATAAATGCCCAGAGGCAAAAAGACAAATGACAAATGGGATAATTTATGTTAATAAAAGCTGGCTAGAAACAAGTCAAGCTAAAGACAGGCATTCTTAAAATGAATGTCTTTGCATTATTTATTTGGGAGTTGAGTGACAGCACCCTTTCTGAAAGCCCCCAGAGTTAAGAGTAAAAGCAATCAGCTACATTTCTTTCTTTTTGTCTAAATAAAAATGAAATGTTGTAATTGAACATAGTAAAACTGTACAATAGTTTCAAGTAAGAATTATTTTTATAAGACTCAGTCCATTTGTATTTAGTAAATTCACAGAAAATGCTCCATTATCTATCTTATATTAGTGATTACAAAGTTTTATACTAATTTATTTTCTACCATAACTAAGGAAGAGTTATGTAGCAGTGTTTTTGGACTGCCTGCCCCCAAAATCAAGACAGGAAGACTTACCATGAATGCTAAGCTTTAGTGTATGCTCACTATTTTTTTTCCTGTCTCTTATTGCTTAATTTAACCTATTTCTTCCATCTACATTTTGCCTTGGGAATTTTAACTTTTTTTCCTTTTGTATGTCCTACTTCTATACTTAATTTGTGTCTGTCTGTCTGGCAGCTGCCTAGCTGGCTGTCCCTGGGTATCTCCTTTCCTTCATCATTTTCTTCTCTTCTCTTCTACTTATTCTCTCTGCCTGACAGTCAGTCCTGCCTCTCCCTCTACTGTGTAGAGATTGGGGATTCATTTTTTTATTAGACCAATCAGGTGTCTTAGGCAGGCAAAGTGAAATAGCAGTGCATCTGTACATGATTAAACAAAGTAGCATAAACAAATGTAACACATCTCTACCTAGTTAAACAAATACTCTACAACAAATGTCTGATTTCACTTAAGGCCCATTCCACAAGAAAGGACCCATACAGGATACCGCTAAGATAACCATGAACCAGTGATTAGATAACCCAGAGACCTACAGTAAATCCAAACACTACTTCTTCAAAAAAAATGAAAATAAAATAGCACAATAAGCTAACTTCTTATGATATTCTGCTATACTATTATGTAGCAGGAAATCTGAAGTTATGCAAAAAAATCGTGCCTGAGTGCTGAGCCGGGCAGAGTCGGTCGTCTGGGGGGAAACGATGAAAGAGCGCGGCGCTGAAAGATGAAAGTGGGCGCGTCTGGATGAGTGACTGGGGTAGGAAGGACCGGCCCGCTGGGACTGCTCTTGCTCTGCTGCACAGATCATTCCACGGATCGCTTCTGCTCTGCACGGTTAGGAATGCTCCGGCTCTCCATGGTTGGGACTGCTCCTGCTCGCTGTGGCGCGGATCGTTCCTGCTCTCCATGGTCCTGCTCTCCGCTTCTCCATCCTTCTCTTACCTTTTCTCCTCTTCCCCTGGAACAATCCCTGTTATGTAAGTAACTTTTAAATAAAAAAACCTTAGTTAGCATATATTTCTTGGTGGGTTAGTACCGCGATACTATTATATCAATGTATTATTCAAACATCATCAGACAGACTTCCTCTGGCAGCAGAAGGGAATGGACATAGAGATCCACAGCCAGACAGTATGCAGAGACACTATCTAAATTGGAAGTTTCCATAACATTCCTTCTCTCAGAGCTCAGGGAACCTCATGAAAAAATGTTAAGAGCCAGAGAGGATGAAGACACTAGGAGATCAAGGCCCTTGGAATCAACAAAATAAGGCAC
The DNA here is from genome assembly GCA_004025045.1 of Sigmodon hispidus. NCBI lineage: Eukaryota > Metazoa > Chordata > Mammalia > Rodentia > Cricetidae > Sigmodon > Sigmodon hispidus. Next base: position 100,021 of record PVIH01004331.1, read on the forward strand.
AATGAGCTCACAGAGACCAGAGCAGCAAGCATAGGTCCTACATGCATGCATGTACCAGGTTCAGAGCATATACGTTATGACTATTAGCTTATTACTTTCATGAGCCTTCTTACTGTGAGAACAAGCGGATCTCTGATTCCTGTGCCAGCTCCTGGGACTCTTTTCTTCCTGTTGTGATGCCATGCCCAGCTTCGATATATTAGATTTTACTTTATCTTATTATATCTTTAATTTTATATTTTATTTTACCTTTTGTTTGTTTTTTATTACATTGTGTTTTTATTTATTTCTTAGATGTCTATTCTGATGACAGGCAGAAAGAAAGGGAGCAGTTGTGGGAATGAACTGGGAGGAGTAGAGGCTGAGGAAACTATAATAATGACATGTTGTATAAAAAAGTAACCACTTTTAATATATAAAACATAAAGAAATTAAAGATAAAAAAACAAATACTTATGTAAGTTACTTAAAATATTATTATGGTGTTACCATGAAATTTTGAAAGTTTAAAAATTAATGAAAATATACTTGAGACTATGTTGTATATTTTAAACATACTGATCTTTCTTAAGAATAAAAATTAGGTAAAATATATTATGAATTATGGCTGCGGTTTACACAAAAGTGTAGTAAGTTGAATTATGATGAATAGGTCTATATTCCAGGAAAAGTCTATGTCTCTTATCTAGACCTTACATCTAAAACATTTGACTGAATTTCAAGATATATAAACACTAAGTATATCAATGTCATATAAAATTTTGTAGCCATAAGATTTTGACTAATTAACTCATTAGAAAGTTTGAATAAATTAGATCACCAATCCTCATCTAATTTCAGCCATGAAGATAAGTTACACTTCCTGAAGAAAAAATATCTTTACAAGGACCTTTATTAGCTATTCTATTACTAGTCGTATTTACTTAAGGAAAAAATCTTGTCCTAAGTGGGTAAATCAATTACATTGAACAAACAGTTATTAAATTTCCATTGCCTTCAGGATAAAAGATACATTACAGAACATGATGGGGCAGTTTTTAATGATCTGTTTTGTACATTTTTTTTAAACTTTGGCACCTGTCCCATAAAATTGTTTCTCATTAAATTTAAATTCATAGAATAGCAAGATTATTTGCTTCTAGATTTTAAATCTATAAATGTATTACAATATTCATTGAATTTAAGCATTTTTTTTTTAGGGAAACAACATACTTACCCATAGGATGCTGATTATTCAGTAAAAACAATCATTGTGCTAGAAAAAAATCTTCTCTCATTTGTATACAAACTCTTATTTAAAGAGCAGAGAAATGTTACTGGACAAAGGTCTTGACTAAGGAGATGCACCAGTATTATTTATTTCTGGAATCTACAAGGAAACATGGGCATATCCTCTGTAATTAAGAGAGGGCATCTGTATTTTGAGAAGGTACTGAATGTGATAATTCTATAAAAATGTTTAAAAAATATTTGTTTACTAAAATATTTTAATTTCTAAATTACTTAAAAACAATTGTTAGTCAATAATACAGAAATAGAAAAAAATGCAAAAATTCTAAAATTTTACCCAATGTAACTCTAGATGATATTATATTGCAGACATTATTTTATTCTATATATTTGAATTTTTCAATAATTAAAATGTGTTTAGTTTGATAATAAGTAAAGAAATTTTTAAACCCATAACAAGTCTTTGCCCAGGGTTCATAATTCTTTTTATGGCATTTTCATGAACTATTTGCTTTTATCATCCATCACCTTTTGTAACCCATTCTACTTTGTTAATTATAGAAAGAATCCCATTGAAGCTATTTATTTATTTATTATTTTTATTTCTTTATGCATCTTCCTGATCAGACAGAAAACTCTTGAAAGAGAGGGGCTGTTTCATATTTTCTCCCTATGATTAACATATGTTCTAGTGTCTCCCAATACCTTTTTGGAGTTTATCCAACACAGCATCAATGGGAATTTTCTTCAGTAAAGTTGGCAGTGTTCCCCAATGCCTTGCAGAAGGAAACAGAAGGACACTTTAGGTATGATGACTTACAATTGGCACGGCATCTCTTTAGAAGAGAGACCTTGTCTTCTCATCTTAGCTAAAGATAGTCATAAATTATCCTCAGCCTTGTTAGGCTCTTAATATTGTCTATGAAGATAATCTTTCCCTGAATATTTTAAAATCACATACTTAACTAATGTCCAAGGAAATAGTCACATTTTTAAAGTTTAAAACATAAGTTCAAGTTTAGTTTTCTTTATATTAGCCAGCATTAATTTCTAATGATTAATTTTTCTCATCTTCAAGTGAGGGGCACAAAGCATTATGATATTATACTTGAACCATTAATTTTTGTAATGGGATTTAAGTTAATTTGATAAAAGAAATCACTGCTAACTTTGTGAGAGACAGACTCAAATTTTTCATTTTTAATTCTCAGACTAAATAAACAGCTTCTTCTTGTCCACTGTTTTGATTGAAAGCAATAATTGTTAAATTAGCAGCTTTGCACTCATCTCTCTGCTGGATGATAACCTAAAGATAAATAAAATTGCTTCAGAAAAACAGATTTGAGACCTAGATTTGTAACAAATTAGAGTTGAGACATAGGAGTTCAGGACCTAAGTAGCAAAGGATACCAGGAGGCACCCCAAGATAGAAAATGGAGAAAGCAACTGATTTGTCAACAACATTGGAAGCATGGGCACTCCAGGGATGCAATGGTTAACGTTGTGCCACATTGACTAGACCGAGGGATGTACAATGATTTGGTTGCACATTGCTTTTTTTGGTATGACTATGGAAGTGTACCTAGAGGGGATTAGTTTTGGGGCTCGAGAACTGAATAAAGCTATTTTCTGTTAGCACTGTTGGTGACCATAATCCAGTTTGTGGAGGACGAGGACAGAGTGGAAGAGAGAGAAAAAACTGACTCTGCTGCCTGATTCAGATACTCACTGCTCTTACTCCTCCTGGGTTTGGGGCCTTCAAATAAAGATTGTTATTCATATTTCTGGTTTTCCAACTCATAGATTTTCCATTAGCTTTAAGGATCTTGCACTTTGTGGACTGGCATTCTTGGGATAAGTCAACCTTCATGACTCAGTTAGGTTATATAATAATAAAGTACATAAGATATATGTATATGTGTATATATATATATATATATATATACTAGTGTGAAACTAATTGTATCTTAAGAAAATCTCTTTGTATAATGTACATATGCATGTGTTGTATGTGATTCATTGAATAGAACAGGATAAGGCAATAATATATATTTTGCTTTTCTGAACAAACTGACTCCCACCTTAAAAGCAAAGTCTGAGCAAAATCACAATGACAGTAATTTTCAATACATGTTGATCTTCGGAAAATATATATCCAGTGTTGTCTCTCTGTGTGTATCTGTAAGTGAAAATTCTCTGGTTTGGAATATAATAATCTTCAATGTTAAGAAAGGAATTATGTACAAAATAAAGTTCATGGTAGCTACTCATGAAATTTTATCTTACCTCAGCAGTACAAATTGTGGCAATCATTCTGTTTAGTTCAGATTTTACTAATGGAACTTGGTTTATTTCTCAGAGCTATCCTGTGATGTTTATAAAATTGAGATTCACAATAATTTAAAAACTTTTCTGCATCTGTGTATGTATGCAGTATGCATGCATGTATTATGTATATCTATATGCCTTTGGACATGTATGTGTGGAGGTGTATGCAGGCCAGAATTTGATCTCATATGTAATCCTCAATCACAATCTACTTTACTTACTAGGGCAGAGGCTCTTCTGAACCCACAGTATGGTGATTCTGGCTATTACAGCCAGACAGCATTCCATGCCCTGTGCTTTCCCTGGGAATGCAAGCCGGCAGCCATGGTACACAGTTTTCATATAAGTGACAGAATCTAAATTTCTATCCTCAGAGTTGTATAGTAAGGGCTTGGTCCACTAAACCACCTCACCAGCCTTAACGCTTTAAAGATAATTAGCATGTAATCAATAGATTAATCCATGGCCACAATTTCCTGGGAATTTTGAAAAGTAACCTTGTTAATGACCACAACTTTTACACCCTGGTTTCTTTACCTGTTCTTTAATATTTTCTATGCTCCTGAACTTCATTATTTTTATTTTGTTCTGTATTTTGGTATTCACTCTCTACAACTCTATTCACATATTACCTTTCCTGATTTCATTATTAGCTTTATTTTTAAAATTCTCACCTCTATTTCTTTAACTTACTTTTCTCCTTTCCCTCCTTATATACTTCATTTTATCTTCCTTTCATCAATCAAACAAATTTCCCAAATGTTGTCTATTTATGTTGCTTGGTGATGAAGACAGTGATTTGATATTTTCTATCCTGATTAGTATAAAATTGGAGGAACAGAAATGATTATTTGGGTTTATACAGAGAGAACTGGAGAGCAAGAGAATCCTGAGGGACAATATAGCGTAGAAGAAGTGAACGCAGCTAATTATATGCCTAGATATAAAGAAGGCTATTCTTAGGAAATGATGTCTACACTGACAGATGATGAGTGTGAAATGCTTTGATTAGAAGTGAATGTCAGGAACAATTAGGAAATCATCAAGGAACATTATTTGGGGTCTTGGTTTCAACAGAAATGCCATGACCAGACTTGAAAAACGACTTTAATATGCTTATGAGATTCTTCGAGATGTGTAGCACATACTTATACATATAGTTCTGAAGGTCTCACAAGATCAGGCTGGACTAGAGATAAAGGAACAGAAAGGATGGAGAGCTGGAGAAGGGGAGATGTAATGTGAGGGAAGCATGAGTGTCTGAAAATCATTTTTAGTTGCTAGGAACCTGACAGACAAAGAGGAGCCAACAAAAAGATCTGTGCAAAACAGCTAACAGGTAGCTAGGACAACCAAGGAACTAGTAGAAAGGGAAGGGGGTCTTCTGGCACTAGATAAAAAGTATATGTTTTGAAAGGAAGTGAATAACAGGGTCAAATGCTATTCTCAGATCAAACAAGACAAAAACTGAGGAGCTTGTTAAATGTGAAGAAATGGGTGGAGATGGCCAAGTGCTTCAGAATGTTTTAGGGGACCAGAAACTTTCTGTTAAAGAGTTAAAGAAGAAAAGAAAATGAGCATGTGTAGCTAACTATTTTGAGAATTGCAATATTTAAGAAGATGAAAAAGATATCCTAGAAACTTATATGTATGAAACCTCCTTCCTCTTGGGTAGGTGATATCCCTTATAAACTTTACATACTAAAACGCAATAGCCAGTGTGAAATGGGCAGAGTAGCTACTATAATGATTCAAGATAATGAAATATGAGAGAAGTACAGCACGTAAGACTGGATAGGGCTTACAACATTTATTATCCATGTTTAGCGATAGTGAGAAAGAGGAAATGTTCTTCTATTTAAGTCAGAAAGATTTATGAAAATAAAGAAATGGAGGAAGTGATGAAGATGTATGCGTAGGTTTGGTTACAGGGGGCCTATGCTGTGGGCTTTTCACAGGAGACACCGGAGCTCAGCCAAGATATCTGCAGAGAGGGGTGTAACAGGTAGTCTGCAGAGCTGGGTAAGAATACACAGCTTACAGATCCCTTGAGATAAGTATTTGTATTCCTTCAAGTTTCTGTGTTGGAACCTATTCCCCAATGTGGGCCTATTAGAAGGGGGAGACTGTGAGGTCTTGAGGGCACCATTCCTCATAAATACGATCATGAAAGGAGCCTGAGGAAGCTTCGTTGCTATTTCCCTTTCAAATTCCACCTGTAAGGAACAACATACTCAGTTGATTTCACAACTACTTTTGTCTAGGACTTTGGTCTTCTGGTTACAAGAATGGTAAGAAATAAACATTTGAAGTTCATTTTTTTTTTCATTTAAAAATATTATTTGTTTGTCTTTGTGAAGGGGAATACATACTGTGAGAATCCAAGGATAGACTATGGTAGCTGGCCATCTTCTTTAATCATGATGACCTCTGGGACTGAACTTAAATGATCAGGTTTGGTGGCAAACACCTTTACCCATTGAGCCATTTTTTGACCCCTAGTTATTTGCAGTTCAAGGTATTTTTGTAATAATAGCCAGAACAGACTAAGACAAAAATCATTGTTAGAACCTACAACTTTGTAGAGATTTATCATAATAGCATTTTCATAGTGTTTTTTTAGTTTGGAGTTCAGTAACATTGATTCTTACTTCACATCAGTGAGACTCCTTATTAAAAAATAGATTCAGTTAAGGAGTAAGAAAGGCTTGTTCATTGTGTTTGACTCTTCTTTTCTTTCTTCTGAAGTTGGGATGGCTTTGTTGACTCCTGTCTTGCAGCTATGTTCTCTTGCTCCTGCAGTGGTTTTGTTAAGTGACATAGCAATTGCTGCATCAGGATTGATGCTGCCACCCCTGATAAAGATGTCTCAGGAGAGCAAAAGCTCACAAACATCTGGTGTCATGAAATCTCCTTGGCCATGAGTAAAGGAGCATGGAAGCAAACTGAAAACATCCTGATTTGGCAAGAGATCTGGGGGGACTATTTGATGCTCTTTATGTTCTCTTTTAATCATTTGGATTTAACTTTGTTCTTTTTTTTCCTTGCCTAGTACACAGTTGTCATCTATCTGTCATAGACTATTCTAAATGGTTTACTGTGATCCCATTACATCCTTATGACACTACTGTAAAAAAAAATAACTTTATACATGATCTGTGTTTGCAGATTTAAAAATCCAACACACATATATTATTATTATCTGGCTCAAAGACACAGTTAATGTCAGTGAGGTTAGAAGGCCATAAGCAATGTAGTTTTATAACTAGTCCCTTAAAGTTTCTATGTAAATGTACATGGTGAGTTGATGAATGCATACTTTCTTGTCTTTGTCCATCTAATGTAATCTAGTATCCCTGTGTTCCAGCTGAGGTCCAAAGTCCTATGCAAGATGAATCTATGATATATCAATAGCGACAGAGCTGGCATTTCACTTAGGCTATTTTCACTCTTTGTCTTGTTCTTTCTATAATGTGCTTTAGAATGTCTGTGCCTAGTCCAGCTGGTGATTTCTTTTACCTCAAATCTTGTTTTTCTCCTTCAGCCTGTATACCTCTAGCTCTACAGTGATCTAATGCTTACTGTGTGGGCTTTGGAGTTTATTTGATTTGGAGAACCCTAAAGGGCTTGCTGGCTGGGTCTAAATATAAGATTGTGAATGCAGGGATGACGGCACATATTTTAGGCCTGAGGGGATTTTATAGGCTGTGACAAAACACTGCAAATGATTGGCAACACTTGGCAGAACCACAATGCATTGTATAATTCTAAATGTTGTATGACATGTAAATTAACATAAAGAGAGGGTAATTCATGGCATGAGGTTTAATATTTCTAATGCATTATACCACATTAGAAACTACCATAGTTTCAAATGTGAATTGATTTTATGAAAGTCTTGGCTTGACAGCCATATGGAGGAACATTGTTTTGCACAAAGCAGACACCTTGCCTTGCACAGAAAATACTGCAGTGGCGGCCACCTCCCTTGTTTCCTTACAGCATTCTGTGATGTGAGGGGCCAGTACGTCTTGCTGAATTGATTAGACTGAAGGAGAAACCACAGCATGGTGTGGTTTAAATGACTCATTCAGCTTCATGAAAGTGGTCTGTGTTAGAGCCAGCATCAGGGTTTGGATCTTCCATCTTGAATGCTATGCTTTGTATTAAGCCCCATAGCGTTCCAATCTATCATTTGGCTCATTTAAACCACACGAGTAATTCATTTTTCAACACCCTGGTTATATGTCACCTTACCTCTCACTTCCCCTAGCTGCTCACACACCTGCATGTAGCTTAATCCAGGCTCCTTCCAGGGACTCCTTGGATACCAGTATTGCTCATTAGACATGAGGAAAACAAGAACAACAACAGCAAAATAACACCCACATGACAACCATATAACTCTTCTTGGTTCTGTATTTTACCTCTGGTCTCTGCTTATGTGGTATTCAGGACCACTTCAATTCAACTACTCCTGCCTGGTGGTTTTAGTTTACTTAGACTTTCAGAGCCTTTTCTATAGCACAGCAGGGTGTATATGTTTATGTTTACTGATGCCTTGGAGATTTTGGAGGAGTTACTATGCCTTTAGTGAGGTCAAAAGGAGGTAGTCTGCTGTGAGACCCAGAGTATGACTCCATCTTCCTTATGACAGATTATCTCTTCAATTTATGTTCACCACCATCACATTCTTAGGCAAAGAGAGACAAGGAATCACATTCCTAGAGCCTGTTTCCATATGGTTCCGGTTTAGTGTCTACCAGAGGGAGACATTCTCATGAGATTTGGAAGGAAGCAGGAAGGAAAACTAGAACAGAAGAAAGATTGATCTTGGATTCAAACATTTTTGTATTCAACAACTATTTTTTAAGATCTATGTGTGACAGCATTGTTCTTTATTCTAGGGATATAAGCCCTATTCTTATGCATTTACATTCTTTGAGTGAGTGAGTATAAAATCAACTCAGAAGATGCAAAGCTATAGGGAAAAAAATCTCTTTTAGCAATATTAAAAAATGATAGAGGAAAACTTAGAGCTTATTTTCTTTTTATGAAAATTCTATTTTTCTAAAACTTTGTTGGTATTTTCTTTGTGTAGTTTTAAATTAAAATATAATTGCATCATTTTCTCATTTCCTCTTTCTCTCTCTCCAGTTCCTTCTCTCTACAGCTTTCTTGTTCTCTCTCAAATCCTTGGCCTGTTTTTAATTATTGTTCCGAATGTCTCATTGTTGCTATGTTTTTATCAGTTGTCAATAGTTCAGTTTCCTGCTTCTATGTATTATGCATGTAAGTTAGAGAGCACTTGTGGTCAGAGTACAATCTCAGATATCAGTACTTGCCTTCCAAATCGCCTGAGACAAGGCCTTTTCAGTTTTCCTTGCTGCATATTCCATGCTAGCTGGCCCTAAGCTTCTGGCTATTCGGTCTTCAGTTCCCATCTCACTGTAGGATCTCTGAGATTATAAATGCAAGCTAACTCTCCAGCTCTAAGAGGTTTCTATGCTTGACTGGCGATGCTTTACTCACTGAGCCACCGTGCTGGGCCAAATGCTGCTCTCCTCCCCTCTCAACTGGAATTGTTGAATACCAGTATTTATGAGCCTGAAACACATTAGGACATGAACTTTCAAGGGAGCCACCATAGGCAATCACTGATGAGTACATTCAATAGAATGGCAATTAAATTCAGTAGAGTGTTTCATCAGTCTTATATGGAATAATTAGTATGCTTTCTTCTGATACTATGCTGAGGTTATCCTGTACCCATGAACCTAGGTGAGCAAGGACTTTGTAGTAAGACATGAAGACTATTGATTATATATGTCAGTTATGGTATAACTGGGTCATAAGGCATATGACTAACCTTTTTAGACATATGATTTGCAAACACAAGTTGACACTCTTATGGTATATAAGATTCCCCCTTTTACCATATTCAGACTGGGACTTGTTCCTTGAATTCCTGAGGATGGCCACTCTGTCTGAGGGAAGGTGGAATTTTTTTTTTTTTTTTTTGCATTTCATTGATAAGGAAGGAGTTTGAGGAGGTTGGGTACTGTTTAAAGAGTTCCCTAGTTATTTGTACTCCTCCTTTTGAGAATTTTCTTTTCATTTAGACTTCATTTCTTAAGTATTGCCTTTAAAAATATACATTGTGTCCCTTTCAACTCATACAGAATTATATCACCAGCATGTCTGGTCTACTAGCTTCCAGAATTCACATTTAATTACTAAAGCCCAGTTTCATAGTAAATTCTCTTTTTTCTGTCTCCATACAATTCAGTGACTCTTTTTTTTTCTCTAGAGAAACTCTCTAAATATAAATATTAAATGAATTGCTTATCAAAAAATGACTTTCATTATTTGAACTATTTATAATGTAGTAGTTTTATTAAAGTCTATGAATTTTAAAAAATATAAAGACTTGTTTGAAAAAATTAAGCTGTTGGGACTTTAATTTTAAAGAAAAAGTAAAAATGGAAAATGAAATAAAAGTAGAATATAAAAAAGTGGGAAACATACACAGAGTTCAGTAAATTCAACCTTCATGTGAATTCTGACTTTATCTTTCCAAATCAACTGCTTATATCTCCATTGCTCAAAAGTGCATCTCTTATTTTTTTATATTTAAAAAAATACTCAGCACCTTTATGTTCCTGAGACAGAGTCTAACTCTGTGTCCCAGTATGGCCTCAGATTTGGATATTTTCCACCACAGCTTTCCATGTACTAACATTCTAGTTGTGTGTAACCAAGCCCAGTTAAAGCAATTCTTCCTGTGCTGTGCTGTCCAGAATTCTTTTGCTGAAGCTAGTGTGTTGTGGAATAGAAAGACTATTTTAGAACCATAATCCCTGCCGTTACTTTTCTTAAAGAGTAAAATAAACTCTGCAACCTATACTAGATGTCAGCTTAACCAGAATGGGATCTTGAGATGGGTTAAGACATCTTACTCTGGCATGCTTGTGATGCTTCTCTTGCCTGCACAGAGGAAAAATTTTAGTGTAGTGTCATCTTTCAGTCATGAAAAATAGGAAATATAAGTAAAATGACAGTTCAGTAAAGACATCTTTTTTAAACATGCCTCTGATTTTCAAGAATTTATTCTCATGACCTAGTCTACTGCAAAGAAAAAAAGAAACCATCCAAACAACAAAATGCCAACAATTTAATCATGTTTGCATAACCTAAAGTTTGAAGGCTCTCTGTTTAAATGAAGAAGAAGAGAATGATATTGTTTTGATGTAGCCACACTCACACACTCTCTCTCACACACACACACACATACTCACAGGGAGTGGAAAGAGGTAGAGAGAGATTTGTAGAGCAAATCACTTCTTAATTAGGCTCAGTTGAAGCAGTGTGCTAAATAAACATTAGTACTTATTTTGATGGTCAATATTCACATAAATAAATTAAAACATTATGAGAGTATTTACACTAGCAATCAGCTATGAACTTTTCTTTGGGAGAAAATTAGACTCATACAATATGTTTATTGTAAGGACTAAGAACTTTAGATATTATATTGTATAAGAAATTATATAAATATACCCCTAGTTAAGATTTCTCCATGAAGATAGAAATGTTTTAAAGAGAGATATTTTATGGACAGAGTATTTTGAGGATAAAGAAACCTTGTCTGGGACAGTATAAGTCTCCTGCTAAACAACATTCAAACAAGTCTTTACAAAATAATGAGAGCGGCATCCTATATACTTAAGTAAAATCTTAGAAATAGAATTTCAAAATCACTTAACATCATAACACAGCTGTTTTAGTGTACTTTAAGGAATGTTAATAAAAATATGTAGCACATTAATTTGGATGATTTTGGGGGGATTCTTTTTTTCTAGATCTTTGTCAATCTTTTGTTTTAAATTTTATTGTCTGTTTTTTTATCCATGTATCTCCTTGCTCTCCCTCCCTTCCCCTCCCAATCCCTCCTGGTCAACCTTTCAGCCTCCCTCCTCCCCATCCCCCCACCCCTCCCCCTAAAAGGGCAAGAAGTCCCAAGGTGGATTAGCTCAGCATCCACTCTAGGCAAGTCCAATTTCCTCATCCTAATATCAAGACTGAGTAAGGTGTTCCTCTGGAATGAATGGGCTCTGAAGTGCCAGTCCATGCATAGAAACATAGTCTGATCCCTCCCCTTGAGGCTCCACATACTGCCCATGTCAGTGGACCCTTGCCTATTCTTGGAGGGCCTAGTTCCTTTTCCTTATGGTTCCCCAATAGCTGTTCTTAATTCAGTCATCTCCCCAGAGCTCTAATCAGCCATCATTGTGGAAATTTTCCTCATAATCCCTATCCCCTTGCTCATATAGATTCTCCTCCCCTGTTCTCAGGTGGACCAGGAACTCAGCCCAGTGCTCAGCCATGTATATGTGCCTCTACCTCTATTCATTGTTGGATGTAAATTCTGTGATGGAACTTAGGATGGGCTATTCATTTGATTGTAGAGAAAGTACTATCTAGAAAACATCTTCACTATTGGCTGTAGACCTAACCAGGGACATCCTGTGAATATTTGAAGGTTTCTCTAGCACCAGGTCTTTTTCCAATCCCACATTGGTTTCCTCTATTAAGATCTCTGCTTAGCCATTAAAAGCTAGGCTCATAACCAGAAATATAAAAATTTGGAAGATTTTTATTAATATTTGAGAAGATAGAATTTTACAAGGGTGATTAAACATAACACATTTGACTATCTGTAGATTAAAATTAAAAACATTCTAAATGTACTTTTTACATTGGGATATATACACTCCATACACACCCACAAAAAGTTCTTTTTATAACTATGGTAGACATTAAAGTTAAATATTAAATCAAATTATTTCTTATTTAAAGACTCCCTTTATTTTAAATTTTATTCCAGAGTTAATTAAGACATTACTAGTGTATCAGTAATACACTAAAAGTACTTACAAATATTTTATGTTTATTTTGCTTTATTTTTGATATAATATTTTATATATTGTATAATACATTGCCCAAATCACTTAATTATATAGGGGTTTGTCTATAGAATACAAGCCAACTAACCAACAAATAAATAAAGTGTGAATTAAAATTTTTTTAGTGATGTGGCAGACAATGAAAAAATGTTTGGCTAGAGACTGTATTTGTACTATAGATGTATGATTTTTTAATATAAAAAGAAAATATGGTTTAATAATATTTAACATTCGAATTGACACTGAAAATCCCATGTTTTAGTTTTCAGTGATTCTATGATCTCTAATCTCTGGTTTAGAAACTAGGATTTTGATGCCGTGGGGGAACTTCTCATATGCTTAGTCATGCATGGAACTATTTTCCTGGACCAGTTAACTCAGAGTTAGCAAACTCTAGCCCATCACTGATGTTAGAGCAAGTAATTTGCTGGATCCCACCATTCATCTTTTTATGTATATTCCTATCTACTTACTGGTTTGCATAGCTACTGAGAATCAAAATCTGAGCATCATGGGGAAGGTTAGTTCATGTAAAGATATACTTGTGTTTATTTTTTATTACTCTACAAGAGTGATGCTAAATGCTTTGTTAATCATGCAGTTATATTCATCAAAGATTTGCTGACTTTGTAATCAGGAAAATGTGTAACCAGTGGGATCTAATCTGTCTAGTAGAGTGCGAGAGAGTGAGATCAAGAAGGAGAGAGAGAGAGCGAGCGAGAGAGAGAGAGAGAGAGAGAGAGAGAGAGAGAGAAAGAGAGAGAGAGACAGAAAAAGAGAGAGAGAGAGAATATGTGTTTATGAAGAGATAATTCAGTTGTACTTTGCTATGTCTATAGAGATACAAGGGATTACTTGTTAAAATTTCAAAGTTTTCTTTTTCTTCTGCCACCTGGAGAGGTACTAAGTTCCAATTACATTTCCACATTAATATTTAGTTTAAGCCTTTCTAGACTGTTTTTGTCCCATTACATTCTTTATTTTTTAATCCTGGTTGACTGGAACTGAAAAATCATACACACACACATTGGAATTTGGAACTATTCACCAACTTCCATCTTGTAAACAAATTGTGCTTCACCTGGGTGGCCCAACATCCACCTGCATAAAGCTTAAATTGTTTGAGATTCAGCTTATGAATGCTGAGTAACAGTAAAATTTTAATTTAATTTATTTTATGTGTTACCCTATGTATGAACATGGGTTGTGTAACCATGAATAGAGATGTGTGCCTGTATACATGGAGGTCAAAGCAAGGCACTATTCTCTGACTTATTCCCATGAAATAGGGTTTCTCAGTGAACCCCTAACCAAACTGAGAGCCAGAAAAAAACCAATGGTCCATTATTCTTTCTTGATTGGGCTGGATTAATGGCACGTGTACAGTTTTGTGTAGTGTTTGTTTTTTTTTCCTCCCTTTTATTGACTCTTTGTGTGTTTTACATCATGCATGTCAATACCACCTATCTCTCTGCCTCTTCATATCTGCCCTGTGCCCTGGCATCCTGCCTAAAATCAAACTAAAAAGCAAAAAGGAAAAACAAGGAGAAAGAAGAATCTTGTAGTGGGAGTTGTAGTGTGGTGCACTGAGTCACACAGTTTACCCTTTAGCCCATTCACCTTTACTTACAAGTGTTCATAGCCAGGAGTCATTGGTCTAACTTGAGGCTGGGATCAACAACAGGACACTGTGTGTGCATAGTAAGAGCTTTCCACTGAGCCCATCTTTTTAACACATAAGTAATTTAATATCTTTAATGTATTTCCCAGAAGCTGTCTACATTTATCATCAAGGTATTTGCAATTTGTTATAAGGAACAGGCTACAAATGCATTATTAGTGCTTTGCCAGTTTATATGCAAAATGATTCGGAAGTGACTAGTTCACTTCAGGAGATGCAAATTTCCTTTACTCGGTTTCAAGTAGAGAGTAAGGATAGGTGTGTACAAGCTAACTAATGTAACTAATTGATACATATGAAATATTCTATATTTGCCATTAAAGAAATTGTAACAAAGCTACAATCCATAGACTCATAGAGGTACAGAGGAAGGAACTAAGTGGGACCTATGAGTCTTCCTGGAAGGGGAAAATTGAAGAGATTTCATGAGTGGACTGGGGACTTGAGGGAATGAGAGGAACAGAAACCAGAAGATCTTGTTGGGAGGGGGAGAAGGGATAATGCCAAGGGAGGGGATGCTGGAAGAGATCACTGGAACTGAGATGTCTTTAAGGGGATAATATAGAAACCTAATGCAGTGGAAACTTTGGAAAATATATTAAGGCATGACTATCTATTAAATCTCAAAGACATGAGATGACTATCTTAGGACCATACACACTTTGCTGACTAGAGCAAAATCATGGCTCCATTCAGAGAACCAAAATTTAGCAGATAGAATTCCAAACCCCAAGCCAGACAGTTCTTTCTTGAATACCTGCAGAGATGATAATTTTCAAGCTACTTTTCAATTTTAGATGTCATGTGGGTTCAGTTCTAGCTTGTTTCTATTTTGTCTTCAGCTGAAAGCTTCTAGCTGCCTCCATTACCCATCATCACAGTCCACTCCTTCAGCATGTCATTAATTAATCGCCTTCCTATAATCTAGGCCATTTTTTTAAAAAAGATTATATTTAAAGGATAGCTCACTGTCCATTAACCTGATTACTTCCATCTGTGAAGTGATAGGACCTTGATTTTCATTCTTAAATTGCCGTTGGTTCTTTGTAGAGTTGTCCAAAGAGATTTTTAAGTTTTTCATCAACATAACTATATTTTTCTGTTTGGACTTCGATACACACCACACATGCATACACACACACACACACACACACACACACACACACTACACCTACCTACAAAAGTCAAAGAATACATTCTGGACACTATATTTATATTTGTAATTCTAAAATACAACAAATAAGCAAAGAAACAATATACCTGTGCTGTGTGAGGAATGAGTGAAAAGTGGAATCTTCCTCAATTTTCCACCTTAGATTATCTTTAGATTCCTGGACCAACTCTCGGTCAATTTATAAGTAGCTCAATCATCTCCATCCTCTTTTTCACAGCAGGAGAGCATTATCCCACAAGACAATGATGGATATGCTAGTGCATTCTCCTCCATTCCTCTGTACTGTGTCTTTTTCTCACATAATTTCCTATGTTCTACACTTTCACATTCTTGACATACCTTTATGTGAAATTCAAGGGAAACTGTCAAGGACTTGGGATTAGTAACCAAGAGTAAGTTCTAGCTCTTGGCCTCACTTAGAAATTAGTTTAAAAATGTTCTTTTATTTACTACAGAGACTTTCCAGCTTGTCTTCTATCTTAGTAGCCTCTTTGCATGGACTTCTGTTTGTCAGCATTCTTCTCAAAGTGGGACACTTATAATTGAAACTAATATTCCAGATGTGACCTGATTAGGTCAACGTACAATAGCATAGTTATTGCCATTCTTCAAAATCAAGTCTAAACAAAACAGCTTCCTGCTGCCAGTACTCATTTGATTTCTTTTCTTAGTCCTTACCAATCAGGCTAAATTTATATCAATGCCAGCATTTCATAGTGACTTTACATTCTTTCCCCCTCCCCCTGGGATGTTCTACATACATACACACACACATATAAAATCTTGTCATATTTTTTTATTTTTTTCTTTGAGTTAGTAGGCTCTTCTTTTCAGCACCAAAATATTTTTATTCACTACTTGTTGATATAGTTGTCTGTAAATCTCTGCCACCCTAACTGTGAACATTTTAACATACTGGCAATAGAAAACAAATATTTTTAATCTATTTCACTGAGTGATTCTCTGCCAAGTACATTTAGGCATTGCATTTTAAAATTCAGTTAATTAATTATTTTGGCATTAATTTTATTAACTTATTTAAACAAGTGCTGTATTTCCATTACTCTATAGCAAACTATATAAATTGCACCATATACTATATATAATTGTAAATATATCATAATTCAGTCTTTTGAGTAATGAATAAACACCATACCCATGTTCTTCCTGGTCTACAGAAAACCACAGAATCTCATCTCTCCTCATTTCTGTTGGATGCTTCCTAATTATATATTGCTTCATGGTCAATTGTAGTTTTGGAATGTACTTAACATCTCTTTCTTTTGTGCAGATAAGGTGATTTAGACCTAAAAGGATTAAGTGATTGATAACATTATTTCAGGTAGTTAATGTAAAAGCAGGAATCAAAAACCTATATTCCTGCTACTGCCAAGTTTTATTTTAAAAACTGTCAGCTTAACTCTCATGAAGAAACTCAGATCACTCATTCTTCTTAGAAGAGGTCATGACAAACTAAGCTACTGAGATAGGATGATCTTTGGCCTGTGTATATGCCTACAGATGTGATGTGCTTCTGGTGTTCAGTTACCACAATCTCTACCTCATGCTAATTTGGAGTTTCAAAATGGCGACTGTTATTGAGTCCCTTTGAGTCTTTGGCTCAGGTGTTCCTGTAATAAACCCTAATAAAATTCATTGGCTCAACAAAATGTATTTAGTTTTATTTATGTGTATATCTTTTGTTTGCATGTGTAACACGTGTGTAGGTCTAATGGAAAGGAACTTTAAATCATCAGTCCCTGGTGTTACACATAACTATGAGCCCCCAGAAATGACTGCTAAGAACTGAACCTGGCTTCTCCATATGGGCAGCAACTTTCTTAAACACTAAACATTCCTCCAACCCCAGGTTTGTAAATGTATTTTTCCAAAATTAAGAAATTAACATTGTTAGAATATTGATTAGAATATACCTGAATTTTATCAGGGTTTTCATTAATATCTATTGGCCATTTCAGAATCCAGTTCAAGTGGTGACATTGCTCTTAGTGCTACTTTTTTAATTCGATACTTTTTTTTTTAAATAAATGGGAACCTATGATGGGCCTTGAGAGTGCTCATATGGACAATTTTTTTCAGCATAGTGCCACCATTACCTGTTTTATAACCCAGGTGCTGCAACTCAAGGACACCTAATGATCCCAGTCTCTAGAAAGGGACAAAAGTGCACCGATAGAGGAGATAATCGGTCTTGCTATTTGAAGGTTGCACTTTCCATAGTTATGGGGCACATGAGAACAAATAAGGAGAAGTAAATGCAGCCACTGGATGGAACATCTTGTCAAGCCTATAGATTTTGGTCCAAATAGATGGCTTGAAAAGCAACAAGCAAGCTTGAAATCTTCTAGTGTATACTGATTAGAGAAAATAGCATAAATAGATAATTATTCAATTATTTTAATTACTATTGAACATTTGTTATTGGTAGTCATTATCTCTGCTGCTAAATATTGTTTTGGATAAATAAAAACAACTCACTCCTTTTCAACTCCTTACAGCAATATAAACAATTTTAATTGAAAATCCGTTAGATTTTTAATCACTTAAGTCACTTAAGGACAATTAATATGCTATGCTTTTTCTTTGCAACACTTTATTTTATATTTCAAATTTATCTTTACAAATTGAATTAATAGTAGTAGTGGGAGCTAAGGTAGTAAAGTTAAAAAAATTAAATACTGGGTTATAAAGCTTTTCTGTGTAAGAGACCCTGCTAGGACTATCGCATGTTGCCAGATTTAGTAACCATAGCTGTCTTCAAAAGCAAAGATTTGGATTTCATTGGTTGAGGTGATTATAGTAAAATTCAGGTGGGCTAGCTGTCTGCATGACATCATTACTGCTGGAGAACAGCCAGAATTTAACACCATCTTTTCAGAAAAGCCACATCTCTAGTTGAGGGATGTACATTTTTTGATGTCAGAGTTGGGGGTAGCCTTGACGTAGAACATTAGAATAATGTAAAGAGACTTACTATTCGAGATTCTAACCAAGTCTAAGTTTAAGTCTGGTCTTTTATAAAGAGAGCATAAAAAACAAAATGTGGTTTTGTTTATGTGGTTCAGAGTGAGAAGTTATTGAAAGATTAAGGGAATCTGAGGCGAGGGTTATAAAACAAAAGTTTAGAAAAGAGAGTGGATTTTCTAAAGGAAAAATAAATAGATCAGTCACAGTCGGTAAATCTTAAGACTTTTCTGTGGTGGTAATGGAAAACAAATCACAAGAGCAAAAGAAAACCAAGAAACAACATTGGCCTGTGGGAGAAGGAGGGCCAGCCAGGCAGCATCGCTTCCTGGGTGGGTCTTGTCCCTTTTATTCCTCAACTCAACCTCTCACTTAATGGTGATGTTCAGAGGTCAGAGGTACTGTAGACTCATGCAGAGAGACAAGAACAAGAAGCAGCTCAGAGCACTGTTAACACCACTTGACTTTTACATTTTCCATCATTAATAAAACATCACAAAAGCTAGCACAACCTGTCTAGGTTACCCTGTCACTTCCTCCCTCTGGCCTCTTGGGGTTTCTACCATGTTGTTTCAGAGCTAAGTTATGGTAGGAGTGATCTGTAGATTCCTGTCACACTTCTGATGAGGGGAAAAGTGTCACATCTTGCATATGGACCTTATAAAATGAAAGTTTAAACTTTTCCCTTTATCTTTGGTCATCTCTTGGTGTGAGGTCCAGGAGAGCAAATGTATGCTTTTATTTGTATTAGCTTAAATTGTACCTGTGTGTATGTGTTTGTGTGGGGGTATGGTATATTGAGTGCATGCTACCACACAGTCAAGAAGACCCTTCTGGAGTGGGAGTTAGACATGGTTGTGAATTACCAGACATGTAATTCACTGTATCCCAGACCACTATAAGAACAGCAGACATTCTGACCTACTAAGTTTTCTTAGCAGACTCTTGACTTTCTTCTATATAAAAAAAAAAGTTTTGAAAAAAACTTTGGGATTTATGAGTCTAAGTCAAGTAAATCATACTTTGATATTCTTCCCGTGGATGTGTGTTAGTAGGATATAAAAAAAAAATCTAGAATGTGGAAGTTACTCAAGATAAAACTGAAATTTTATTTTTCTTTTGAAGAAAGCTATAATGTGACAAGAATAAAATGCCTGCAATGACATAAATTCAGATGCTATCTCTTTAGCCTGTTTTTATTTTGTGGACAAAACAATTAGATGCATTCTGAAAGTGAAATTTTCTGAGGATGTAGTTGTGACCTATGGTGAATTAACCTTAATTTCTCATTTCCAAGTCAATGTTTTTTCTACCATAGTCCTGAAAATAGAAAGGATGAAAGATCAGGAAATGCACTTAGCATAATGCTAAAACTTGAAAAAAATGCTATGACAAAACTGAATAACTTAAGACTTTAGAAAAACGTTATATAGGCAAACAGCAACATTTTCTTTCAAAGTAGTTTCAGAGTAAACAGGATTTACCATTTAAACATTAGGATGAAATTTCTCAAAGTCCATAGTATTTCTGTGACCAATTCAAAACAATACTGTGGATAATTTATATTGTGGCTTCTGTTTTTTTCACAGGGACTGTGGCAATACAGTTGCATAAGTTAAATAGTCTACAGACTCAGAATATAATGGGAGCAGGACAAAGCATCTTCTTTATACTCCTACCCAAGAAGCCATGTCATATAGGAAAACAGACATTAGTGTAATAGCAATTATATGGCTGTATGCATTAAGTGCAAGACAGCAATGATGGAGAAGAAAGGCACAGCCTTCTCTTCCTGTTCCACAGCCTTTTCAGAATGGTAGCTGTCATTATGAATTCGTTCCAAGTCATGGTATTTTCCCTTAGTGAGAGCAGTTGCAACATGGAGCTGAGTTCTCACCTCCTGTTTTAGCTTATGGCAAATTATTCTTATATATTGGTGATTTTTAACATGAAAGAATTCTGCTATCTCAGTTGATATTTTCAAATCTTAATCAATCCTGATTTGGAAGCAAGCAAGGAACTTGTGACTAATCACAGGTACCTTTAGATCAGGAAGACTAACATTCTAAGGGTTGGGATACCAGTATGAGAATACCAAACTATCCTATCTTGGACATACTTTCTTCTGATCAACAGTAAGATGTAGAGACCAACAATAGATAATTATTTGTTTTCTTCTTTATGATAAGATGAATAGACATTTAAATGTAATGAGAATAAAGAATTACACATACACAGATTTTTTTCTGTCTCTTTCTACATATACACACACTCACACAGGAAGATAGACATTGCCTTCTCCATCCAAAGGTGTTGGGCATTTTCCACATCACATACTCCTTGCATTTTAAATCTGTGTACTATAAGTACTGCAAACTATCTTATTTTGTCTTTATAGTAGCATGGAGTTGTACATATTAATACTCCTTCTAGAACTAAGAAAGTTGAAGCTAACAGAAAATAAATGTTTGGCCCAAATCCAATCAATATAGGGTCAATGTGAAGATTTACCCATTAGTAGGGATGATATAGGTGTACAGAACATTTTGTTGTTTGGCTAAACTAGGATCCTGTGAGGCAAACAACTCGGTTGGCTATCCCCAACAGCTCCAGTGACTAGTCCCTTGTATCAGTTGGGTAATTTATTTATTCTTGTCTAACAAAACTATAGCCATCAAGATAAATCTAAGTACTATGGCTGTAGAATCTTCAGCAAGCATATAGACAGCCCCATCTTATTTTAGAAAATAGAAAGATTCAAAGAACATATACTAAGAAGTTAAATGGGTAGAGGTTTCATGGCACGATAAAGCATGTGAAGGTTTTATTATGTTTAGCTCTGAAAGAGATAGACATCTATGGTCCCAAGAAGTACTTGAGTATCCCTTTGAATACCTCAGGCTCTAGACTTCACTAGAAACACTGGTATATAACCATCAGGCTCCACCAGAGTTGCCCACCACTAGAAAATAGTAAGGATTCCATCTTCCTTGCTTCATCAACAGTACCTGTCCAGACTGAATGGCTCTACTCTTCTGTAATGTATAGATTTTTTTATGACATTCTTACTTCATATTCTCTAGTCTCAGCAACATAGCTTAAAACTGAATAAAATACACAGAAAATTTACAGGAGTGACCAACTGGAACTCAGGCTCACCTATCCTGACTATAACCCTATAACACATAACTAGCAAAAGCTACTTGACTTGAAAGATACCCTATTACATTGGTAAAGATAACCTATTTACTGGGTGCAGAAACACAAACATGGGGCAAAAGATGGTTGAAAAGCTAAGGTAAATTGTATTTAAGAAACGATACTTTTCTTAAAATGATTCCCAAGGAAAAGAAATTGGTAGCCTCAGTTAAATGTTGAGTTTTAGACCATCCAGGGCTGCATGACAAATAAATAGACCAAACAAACAAACAAACAAACAAACAAAAAGCCCTACCAAATAACAACAGAATCAAAAGGAGATTATCTAATTGCTTAAACAATAATTCTTTTTGTCTTCTTTTGTTATTTGTTATTTTTATTATGAATAAAGTCATATTTTTTACCCATGTATATCCTTGTTCAAGCTCCCAACTCCCTCCCATCCCTTCCAGTCACTCTCTCTTCTCCACATCTCCCCATCTCCTCCCCAGCAAGGCCAGGAGGTCTCAAGGTCCCCATAAGGCTTAGTTCATCATCCACTCCTGGCAGATCCAGTTTTCTCACCCCAAAATCAAGACTGAGTCAGGTGTTTTTTTGGAGGAAGTGGGATTTAAGATGCCGGTCCAAGGTCTTTCAGATCCCAAGCTGTTCAGTGTTTGTGGTTTGAAGCTTGGATATGCTTTACTTTTTGCTGTTTTGTTTAGAGTCCACTAATGAGTGAGTACATACCCTGCTTATCTTTCTGAGTTTGTGATATCTTGCTCAGGATGATGTTCTCCATATCCATCCATAGCCTGCAAATTTTAAAGTATCATTTTTTTCTTACTGCTGAGTAGTACTCCATTGTGTAGATGTACCACAGTTTGTTAACCCATTCTTCAGTTGAAGAACATCTAGGTTGTTTCCAGGTTCTTGTTATTACAAATAATTCTGCTATGAACATAGCTGAGTTAATGCCTTTGGAGGGCAAATGTGCATCTTTAGGGTATACACCCAGAAGTGGCACTGCTGGATCCTTGGGGAGATTGATTCCCAGTTTTCTGGTAAACTGCCATAATGCATTCCAGAGTGGCTGAACAAGCTTACACTCCCACCAACAATCCTCTCCAGTATAGGCTGTCATCTGTGTCTTTTATCTTAGGCAATCTGACAGGTATAAGGTGATATCTCAAAGTTGTTTTGATCTGCATTTTTCTGATGGCTTAAGATGTTGAGTGCTTTTTCATGTGCCTTTCAGCCATTTGCAATTCTTCTGCTGAGAATTCCCTTTTTAGTTCTGATCCCCATTGTTTGATTGGGTTACTCAAGGTTTTGGGCTCTAGTTTCTTGAGTTCTCTATATATTTTAGAGATCAGTCCTCTATCACTTGTAGGGTTGGTGAAAAATCTTTTCCCATTCTGTAGGCTGTTGTTTTGTCCTATTGACAGTGTCCTTGGCTTTATAGAAGCTTCTCAGTTTCAGGGACCTCACTTATTGATTGTTGTTCTTAGTGTCTGTGCCACTGGTGTTATATTTAGGAAGTGGCCACCTGTGACAATGCCTTGGAGGGTATGTCCCACTTTCTTTTCTATCAAGTTCAGTGTGGCTGGGTTTATGTTGAGGTCTTTAACCCACTTGGATTTGAGGTTAAAACAATAATTAAAATAATAATTTAAAGAAGTGTCCTAAAATACAAATTAATATGAGTGAAAAAACATAACTAGGAAGAAGCATCGTGATTTGAATGATAAATTCACCAAAGAAACACCAATTTAGAGCCAAAGAACTCCATAAATGGAGTTAAAAAAAAAAAAGACTACTAAGAAAGCATACAATGCCAAGTAGAAGGAACAGAAAACTAGATGATAGAATACAACTGCTGAAGATGACACACGCTGTAGCTGCAGGGCAGGAGAAATAAATCAGCCTGGACTGGAGCTGTCCTGCTTGACTATGCTTTGTAGGCTGAAAGGAGAGAAAAACTCATTGAATTATTACCTAGCTTTGGTCTCTCCAAGTTCAATATTAACCATCCAAGTAAGACATGCTCACTGGCACAATAGTGGCATGACTTTTATGAATTTGAAGCCCACTCCATTGGAAAGGAATCATATCTGCCAACAATGCAAACCTCCATCTCATAGAACCTAGAAGAAAATGTACTACCATTATTTTTATCCTAAGCAGACATGTTGTCAAATTACTCGTAAATCCATGAGAAGTTTCTTCATTCAAATTTAACAGTGAATGCACAAATATATAACTGGGTAAAAGTGATGAGAATAACTGCCTGCTGAGTGATAAGTCCTAAGTAGCACATATCTATCACCCCTATCACCCCTTCTTTTATTTAGGGAACATTGTGGAAGAGAGAACAAAGAAATCAAAGGATGTATGAAGCTCTGTCTTTGGGATATGATATTGTTCTACACAGGAACTTGCATTAGCACTAGTCACTGGTATGAGGACCACACAAAATATGGCTATGAATATTATCATAAATTGAAGAGAGGCTCATGGGGATGCATCATTTCCTAAGACGTTAGAGGCAGTCAATCTCAATCATCACTTATAGTCACTGGTCAGCTGCCATTGCTCAAATAAATAATATCCTCCCAAGATGTTGTCATGCAAATAAACCTTAATTAAATGCAGTGGGACATGGACACACACACACAATGCATAACAGATGTGAACATAGAATGAGCAAACAGTTGAGAATAAGAAATATTCTTATTTTATGGGATAGGAGATGACAATGAAGAAATTTGGTTGAAGTACGTTCTGTATGAATAAAAATTTTAAAGACTAAAGTAATAAAATAAGGTAAAATATATACTGAAAAATTTAAAAGAGATTAAAATTTTAGAAAAAAAATTATAATATTTTACGGTTCTTATAAGAAATAAATGAGCTAAAAGTTATGCCCGCTACTGAAAAACAAAAACACAGACTGTAGGCCCTTGCTCTGACCTTCACTTGCTCTCTGAGCCTTGAAGGACATCTCTATGGATTGCTAGCTGCTTTCCATGCTCCATGCCCTCTCTGGTATGTTCCTGACTTTCTGCCTTTTGTGGGGGGAGTTAGAAGAGGAAGACTCAGCTGTTTACCTGGTCAGTAATTTTCCAGCCACGGGGCGAATTTCCACATTGCTACACCCCTGAAAGCACCGGGTATATCAGTCTGAGAGAGACCTTCTAAAAATGGCATTATCCGTAACCAAATGACCCAAGTGTTTGCATCTTTTTCAATCCTCAGTCCTGAGCCTGACTTGATGACCCCAAGTAGCACAGGCCACTACAACAAACAAAAACAAGAAGAAGAGAATAAGACCAATAGTTATGTCCAGAAAACACAAAAGTATTCCAAGCCAGACTATTTAGTTAAAATGCCAAGCACACAAGACAAAGAGAAAAACATGTAAATTATCCACAGAGAGAGGACAAATCACAAATAATGAAAAATTGAAGACTTAAAGAACTGAATTTCCTTAATGCTTAAAGAACACAGAATTAGATAAAACAGTGAATGCCCTGAGAAACAATAATGTCAACCAAAAATACTGTTACAGCAAAACTATTCTTTGTTTTACATCAAAGGAGAAAACAGCAAGAAACAAAATTTCAAGGAGTCCATCACTACTATCAATCTTAGGGGAGTCAGAGTCTTCCACTACAATGAAAGGGACATAATTATCCTCATGAAGATAAGATTAAAAACATACTAGCACAGTAAAATAATAATAATAATAATAATAATAATAATAATAATAATAATAATAATCTACACCTAAAAAGAAGTACATATGGGGGAAAAGATAGTTTATTTTATAATTTACATTAAGAGCATGTTAGTATAATAAATGTCACTCTTAAAACAGTGTGTCAGACTATAGTCATTAAAATGAAGTATATAATTTGAGTAGTACCATGGAATCTAGTAGTAAAAAAAAGCTAATTGTTAGACAAAGAGAGAGATTATATCAGACCTAATAGGTAATAGGTAATATGAACAATCCTAAATATTTATCTATGTGGGGTCTCTCTATATAGCCTTGGCTGTCCTGAGACTCATTATATAGAACAGGCTGGCCTTGAACTCACAGGGGTCTGTCTCCCTGTCTTTACCTTCCATCTACAGTGATGGGAATAAAGGCATGTATCATTATGACAGGACAATCCTGAATGTTTAAAAATAAAGAAAAATGCAAATAATGCAGACTGGCTGAATTCTAAGGAGAAGTCACAAGTGAAGGAATCAGTAGGTGCTACTAATCCTTAAAACTGGTGACTATTGGCAACTTGGATTGGGATTCTCTATGCCAGTGTTTAGAACTAATGTAGGCTTAGCAAAGATGGTATATAAAGCAATTTGCATTTTAAATAGATGAAGAAATGAAAGTGAGAACAGAGGAATTACTTTGGAGCAACTTCTGTCAGTCTGAGTAAGAGATAATTAGAATAGATTGGTGATTGTTAAATTGAGAAAAAGGGAGAAGAGGCACATTAGTAGATATTTAAGAATTAAATTCTCTCAAGTCAGTCAATGGGAGGAAAAATTAAATCTGAAGTACAGAGAAAGGCAGAGTCAAGAACATGTTTAATTTTGCTTTCTAATTGCAGAGACCTATCTGCACACTTCCTTACTGACTTAGCTCTATAAATTTCCTTTTTTTTTTTTTTTAAGTTAGCTAGTTAGCTGAAACTTCTTCTTTGACACTGGCAGCAAAATGATTTTTGACTAGTTGACCCAAGAAGCATACACACTTGTATTTTAGGAAGCAAAATAGGCAATTCAATCTAAAACCCAATTTTTGTAATGTGATGGTTACAGTTAACTGTCCAATAAATAGATGACTCACCTTCCAAAGCTCAGAAGCATAATTGCTGTAGGAATGTCAGCGAAGTTTGAGGATGTGGTTCCTTTATTAAAATTTGTTCCCTTGCATTGAAGAACAGAGAGATTTCAGAAGTATAATAATTCATACCAGGCATTGAAGTATTGTGATTCATACTGTAAGGAACTAGATAAAAGATGGGTAGAATGTGTGATGTATTGATGGACTTGACATCATTTGGCATGAAGAAAATGGGACTAAAATACAGAATTGCTATCATCCTGTGTTATTCAAGTTTCTCTGCATTGGAACTTCATGTTAAATGTTCCTTTCTCTCCACCCAGGACAGAACAAGAGGAAATGGGTTTAAGTTGTAGCCGGATCTATTTAGGTGAATTATACTAGAATGCTTCCTGACCTTGAAATCTATTTGGCTTAGAAATGGATTGCTAAGCCAGGGCAAGGAATCTGTTTCTCCAGAGAGAGAATCATAAGGATGAAGGGGATTTAGCCAGTCATTTAAGCAGAAGAAAATTGATCTTTTTTAAAGACCAAGGCCCCTGAGTAAAAAACTCCATGACTTCATAGGGTGTCTAACAACCCCCACTTTATACCAACGTCTAGTTTGGCATGAGAACTTCAAATTATTTCCTTAGTTTTCTCAGCTGAGTTAGAAACCAGTGATGGGTCTTTGAACTCCTTTGCATTTTAAAGGTCACTGTTAAACCACCAAATAATTCTCTTTGTGTATCCTTTTCTCATAAGCATTAAAATCTAATCTTCCATCATTATGATTTTGTAGTAAAAAGTATTCAAAATGTCTTATCTCTCTGCAGTTGTGGAGTCTCAATTTGGACAGTATAATCTGGTAAGAATTTCAAATGATGAATACAGTGAAGAAAATGCTCGTGAATTTGTTAAACAATTTTCCTCTTGTTTATGTCATTTAATACATCCTTTTTGATTTTGTGAAAGAAACTCTATCTTGAACTGTGTGTGTGTGTGTGTGTTTTTCCACTGAGCTCGCTACATTTATTTCTGTATTTATCTAATTTTCCTTTGATTCTCTAATGTAATTCAATGCTTACAGTAAAATATTCAATAATATCTTGAATGAATCAAAATCAGTGTTGTATGATCTGTAGGAGTCCATTTCCTCCAGAGGAACACCTTGCTCTGCCTTCATACTGGGGGGAGGGGCTTGCTCTTACTCAATTGCATATATCATACTACATTGGCTTATTTTTTCTGAGGAATAGATGTGGTGGAAACTGGGAGGGGGGAAGCTTAGGGAAGACTGGGAAGAGAAGAGGGAGAACAGTAGTGGGTATGTTAAAACTTTTTTTAAAAAAAATAACAGTTGAAAAAAACAAAATCAATGTTCTAATGAACAAATTTTGCATAAGTATTTATTAAAAATTTATTTGGTCACTCTTGCTATAATTTTTATAGCTTCAATTTGCTTTTTGTTTCCATAGGAACTGCTTCCATGTACTGTAAATGTACCCCTTAAACAATCCAACTTGTAGGTTGATAATTCTTTCTAATTTACTCTTTGAGACTCAAATATTATCTGAGGGCCACATCTTCCTACTATCTTCACTACTGAGTGTTACAAGTTATAAAATTTTATATTGAAAGACAAAGAAAATTTAACAGGGGAAGATAAAGTATAATTATATATTCTGACTTTTCTTCTAAAGTTCTGAATTAGAATTGCCTGAGTATGGTGTTGACAATCTTTGCTTTTATTTTCTTCTTTGCTAGATATACTAATAGTCATCATGTTTTATACACACCTTCCTCTGTGTGTGATTCTTTAAAATATATAGACAACCTGAGGTCTTCTAATCTTCTGGGGCCAGTATCTCATCCCAAAGTCACATCATCACTTCCACTATCATATGTTATCCTCTAACTTTGCCTATCCTCTTTAGCCTTTTGCTCTGTTTTTTCCTCCTACAGAATGATCTTTTCTCAGAGAATAAGACAGACTCTGATCTTCTTTTCCTTTTCTTTTCTCACTAACATTCAGGTGAAGTGTTCATGGTAATATGGCTTTCAGGGCTGAAGGTTCTTTGCTTTTCCGGCATTGCCTTAATATCTCTGTTGCTGTGCTCCACGTGCTTCCCTCCTCCTTGCATGGTTAGTGTTCTAAAGGAAAACACCTAATTTCTTCAGCAGTGCTCATGAATGTCCAAAGATCAGATTCTCCTGAGGTCTTACATCCCACTTAACATGAAGAACAAGTGGTAGCATGGCCTAGCTCCGGAACTCTTTCTAGACACTCTTTTGGTCTGTGCTGCATGTTCTCCTCAGTCTTGATATGGTGATGAAACTGGATTTGAGGCAGGGTCACAAATGAATTTCCTTTCCACCTTGAATCTAGCTGAGTCTTGCAACTTGACTGGAGGTGGTAGGAAGGGGAAGGGAGCTTGAACAACTATATACATGGATAGAAAATGTGACTTTGTTCATAATAAAAAAAGAAAGACCAAAAAATGAAAAAGAAGAAAGAATAAAAATGAGTAGGCACAGAGAAATAGATACTTCAGTGAAATTTATTGTGGGAACTTGATGTTGAAAGGTGAGACTAAATCTCTGCCTGTGTGTGTGGCACACACACACACACACACACACACACACAGAGAGAGAGAGAGAGAGAGAGAGAGAGAGAGAGAGAGAGAGAGAGAATTAGAGACAGAGACAGACAGATACAAACAAAAGAGAGAGAGAGAGACAAAGACAGAGGGAGACTTAGAACCCAGAAGAGACACAGACAAAGATAAACAGAGTAGACAGAGGAAGGAGGAAGGGGTGAGGTGGGAGAGAAAGATATTCTTATGTCTTATATATATAAGTAGTCTCTTTAAAAGCACATGTGAAATCTTGTGCTTATCCTTCTGGGTTTGAGATACCTCGCTCAGGAGGATATTCTCCAAATCCATCCATTTGCCTGAAATTTTAGGGTATTATTTTTTCTTACTGCTGAGTAGTATTCCATTGTGTAGATGTACCACAGTTTGTTAATCCATTCTTCAGTTGAGGGGTATCTAGGCTGTTTCCAGGTTCTTGCTATTATGAATAATGTGTTGGGGTGAGGAAAGCAGATCTGCCAGGAGTGGATGCTGAACTAAGCCTTTTTGGGACCTTGGAACCTCCTGCCCTTGCTGGGGAGAAGATAAAGAGATGTGGAAAAGAGAAGGTGACTGGAAAGAGCAGCAGGGGGAAGGGAGCTTGAACAAGAATATGCACAGATTAAAAAATATGACTTTATTCATAGTAAAAATAAGCAAAAAAAGGAAAAAGTAAAGGAAGTCATTAAATAGCCATGAGGCTTAAAAAAAACCAAGCACATGTGAAATCTTGTTTGCTGGTGATATGATCAGTGTTTGCCAAAGACTGCTCCTTAAGAAGTGATTTGTGAGGGTGTCAATGTGGCCACACACAAAGGTCATGTTGAGACAGGCTGAGGTAATTAATCATTCAGAAAGTGGGTTATTATACTTGATACATAAAGTTTCAGCAATATGAATATTCTTTACATCACTTGAACTTAGAGGACTTCACTGCATTAGTCATTCTCAGAAACAATAACACCCAATATCTAACACAGCAAACAGTAGATGATTTGCCTAAACCCACACAGGAAGTCACGGTATACAGGAATAGAATTAAAAGTTTCTGATCTCCTTCCCTCTGCTGATGCCACTAATTCATTTGTCAAAACATTTCAGTCTTTCTTCAAAATCAACTGAAAACTTCTTGTAAAATACTGGGTTTCTAAAATTTACCTGCTAAAGGATGACTATTTTAAAACATTGCCTCCATCACATGCTAAGTATACCCCAGATCCTACCTTGTCTTTTTCTCTATCTTATTTAAAAGTATGTTGCTAGAAAATAAGCAACTTTATCTTAAGACATAAGCACTTCGTTTGCAAGTCCCTATTCTTCTTCCTCAGTGTGTATGCTTTCTACTAACTGACTTACCCTTGGAGCCACGGAGGTGGGTGGGCATGGGAAGGAGGGACCAATGTGTCATTCTTGAACAGCACAGAATCTCCTTATCTGTCCCCATGTCAAGATAAGAAACACTTCCATTCAGTCAATGTGTGAGAGGAAGAAAAGAGGCACACTTATAAATAATTCTGGGAAAGAAAAAAAGACTGGAGGATAATTGCAGAATGGCTGAGATTCACCTTGGCACAGTGAAGTTCTGCAAGGAGACATTAGTGTTCACATAGAAAAGCTGGAATGTATTTATTGTAGTCAAATTATACACCTTCAATTATTGCAGTGTTACATATATTTACACACACACATATATATATATATACTTGAGTAAAATAGTATGAGATTAATTTTCAAAGTATTTTATTGAAAAACTTAATTAATGAAAGGACTACATATTTATAACTAATAATTAGTTTGCCCTCATTAAGACCTCTGGATGCACACAGCAATGTTTAGCTTAAGACACAATTGTAAACACAAATAGTTCATACAGGCATTTTTTTTTATGACTAAAAAAAAGCACTGCCATTAAACCTTTAATAAACTCATTATAAAACTGCCATGACTGAAATTTTTGCCTCAGTGATGAAATTAGTGATACAATGTAGGCTGCAGCCATTGAGATGCAAATTATTTCTGCCAGAGATTGAACATACAGAGACATGTATTTAGGAACATTTCATGAGTCACACTGACAGTGATAGATGTTAAAATGATTTCTATTTGGCTTTGTGGCCAATGGAACTGCATCAGAAATTAGTTCTTCTGGCTGGGGCTGTAGCTCAGTGGTAACCCATTTGCCTCATTTACAAAGGTTCCTGGTTCAGATTCCTACCACCACAGGAAAGGTAGACTTGAGAGTCATAGGCAAATTGCTCTCCTTGAAGTCAGGAAATGCTCCCATTTCCACCAAACTATGGAGAAATGGAACAAAATCCTATAGAGTCAGATTTTCTCCCTTTGCCCATTTTAAAATTATGCATCTGGTTTCAATGATGGGTACCAAATCTTGTGTCTGGCATATTTCATTGCTGCTTATCTAGTGTGTGAAGCGCTGCATCTTTTAAAAACAACAGAATCATTTAACAGGACGCTGTGATCTCTATTTTCTAGATGAGCTTGCAGCAGAAGAGAGCTGACAAAGCTGAGGGCTGGCCTAAGCAGTTATATTTCAAGCTTCAACTCGAGGGTTTCAAGTTTACTTGAAATGACCTGATGCAAACATGTGATTTAGATCTGTAAGTCAGAACCACGGAAGCTCTGCCAGGCTCCATTATTTAGTCTTGAAAGTTCCATTATTTCCAGACATCCCAAAGCGAGAGGCTGCCAAGAAATGGGAGGAACAGAAGGCCCTCTCAAGAGGTATCCTGCCAGGGGATGACAAGACAGATATAATTTCAACACCATTCTAATTTGCTTTGCTGACCAGAAGAGGGAAAGCCCAGCTTTCTCCATCAACAGAATACTTCACAACTGAGAACTCAATTTTCAATTCTGTCAGACAATGAAACTCTCTCCCCTCTTACAAGCTTGTATTTTTCAGGAGCCAAACACTACTGAAATTCTGAAAATGTTTTGAATGAGTGGATGGACAAGGATGGAAAGAATGTCACAGCAAGGAGGTGGTTGAGAAACAAAGCTTCTGTCCTTATCTAGAGAAATCAGTTATGAATTCATGTGTATGATAAAATCAATAAAGTAAAGAAATTACTAAGGTAAACAAGCTTTGAAAGAATTTCTTAAAGAACTGTAAAATATTTCTGTTTCTTGAGTTACATTAAAACTGTCTAAACTTTCTTTGGCTAAATTTGGGATGATATAAAGAATGGTAAGATAATTTATTAGACAGCTCACTCAAATGTCAGAGCATTTTGTAAACTCAGATGAAATAATTTACTCACCTTTCTACTAAGAAATTAATCAACATTAGATCAAAACTACTTTCTGCCACAATTATAGTTAATTTATAAAATTTGGCACTTTTATCTCAATATTTTTGGTATTTATTCACTTTATCTTTTCTTTTACTTTTTCTTACATTATCTGAGCTGACACATTGTCTTCATTAATTATTTTTATTGATTTTTTAAACTTAAAACTTGATTTTATGTTGATACTTTCATACATAAGTATTATAAAACATCGTTTCTGCCCATTCTCCTTCTTACCACACTTCCAATGTTCTATAACCCCCTTTCAAATTTATAACTTCATATGTAATACCATATGTAATCATATATAACTGCCTACATAAAATCCTGCTAAGCTCATTTGATTTTGAAAGCAATTATTCATTAAGATATTCCCCCTGACATGCTTATATGCTTTGTTCTTTCTTACTTCATCCCTCCCCACACTGTCTTTTCCTCTTCTTATTAATTATTTTTTCTATCCAAAACAGTACTGTTGTAGTAGTTTCTGGCCCAGAAAGTCTGGGCCTGGACCAGTGGTTCGGACCCACTGTCAGCTTTGCTTAGCTTCCCAAATTGACACACAGGCTTATATTATTGTTATACTGATTGACCTAGGGCCCAGGCAAATAGTTTACCCTTAAACTAACTCATCTATCTTATCCTGTTTAGTCATTTGGCTTGGTATCTTTTCTCAAAGCATCATTTTAACTTCTTTTGTCTGTGTCACCTCCTGAAATCTCTGCAGTGTCTGTGCTTGTTCTTCCTGTACCCAGAGTTTTCCCAGTCTGCTATGCTAGCTCTGCCCTCACTTCCTGTCTGCCCTCAGCCAATCAGCATTTTTATTAAACTAATAAGAGCGACAAATATTTACAAAGTACCAAAATCCCACTACACGGTACAGCTTGACTTGCTGTTCTCAGGACACATATTCTTTCTCTTAATCTTTCTGCTTTTGCAATTGTGTATGTCTCAGTGTCTGAATGTGTTCCTTATGCTTTATCTTTGGCTCTTTTTCCCCCTGTTTGTTGGGTTTGGTCTATTTTGGCTTCTTTCCTTTTAGATGATGGTGGTAGTAGTGATGGTGATGATGTCAGTTTCTATGTATCAAAGGAGAAGGGGTTATGAATTTAAGTTGCTATGGAAGTAGAGAGGTCTGAGAGGACCAGTGGAAAGTGAAACCATATTCAGAATAAATTGTATTAAAATCAATTTTAATAAAAAGGTGTGAATTTGCAGTTCAGTCAATATCAGTATGCTATACTGTTTTTTAAAGGATCACTTGACAGCCATTTTACAACTCACCAAATTTTTTTATCTTGTGAATTTTAAGATTATTAAAAGAATACTAGGCAATACTGTAAATTTAGTCTGTCTTTTCTACCTCTGTCATTACTTAATAACTAAGTATACTGCACATATATACCACATATACCACTGGCTACATCTTATTTTGATAGAACACTTACTAGCCTTCTAGAAATATCATTCTTCTTGAAAGTTTATCAGTACATTATTTAAAGATACTCAAATGACTATTTTGTACCTAATAAGGTAATAAGTTGTAAATACCTTAAAAATGTTTTTTGACAAGACACAAACTAATCAGCCTGTTCCTATTAAACTAGAGGGGACACATTTTTGCCCCTTCTAGGTGAGAAATGAGAACCACAGAAACAGTATATAGCATTTATTTCAGTAGGGACTCATGAACTTAGGTTTTGCTTACATAGTATAATCCCCTATTATGATTATTTATTTTATTACTCAAGTTTTCCAAGGTCTAGATTTTTGGAGAGTGCCTTCAAGTTTCCTTATATGGTCTTTGAATAAGCTTTCATCATGCCATGAACTCTTTTTAACTTTCTGTTGCTACAAATTTAGTACAAGATAATGGGCTAATGTCTACTCAAGCTCTGATATCAGAGAATTTTCTGTGGAATCTTAGTTCTTCTTTATGAGTCTGGAATTTAGAAATCAGGAAATAAAAGCAGTGAGATGTACTCAATGCTGCTGGGATGTAACTATTTCTTGATCCTCTCAAAGACAAAGCAGACAGACAACAAGCAAGCACACACACACACACATACACACACACACACACACACACAAACACATGCACACACACTCACCTTCTCTATTCCTCTTTTAATCACTCCATTTATAAAAAGTCATTAGTTTCCTTGGTGCAGTGGGGCCCGCTATCAGTTCACAGAGAATAACCCTTATTTTGTTGAATGAGCCGGGGTTGTTTGCTGATCTCTATTGGACCTCTAAAGCCAATAACTCAATGGAATGCAACCCATTCCTGAAACAAGGAACTTCGTAGCTTTGTAGGGCCTTAATTGCTGAAGTCTGCATGGAGCCTTCATTCCCACATTCTAGCTTCTTTAGTACAGGAAGGTGTTGTGCAGGTTATTAAAAGAGAAACATGCATACCAAACATGCCACACATTTTTGGCTTTATAGTCTGTCTTGCCTACAAGATGCAATAGTGGTACAGAACTTGTAGGAGTGGCTAACCAATGTCTGTTTTAACTTGAGGCTCACTCCACTAGAAACAACCCTTGGCCAACACTGTTTGCATAGCCAGGAACCTGAGACTGAGGGGACCCAAGGTAGAACCAAATACATCTGGTTAAAGACAAAACAAAACAAAACAAAACACAATGAAGTGTTTCCTAATGATATTCTATCATATCCATAGGTCAGAGTCTTGTCCAGTCATCCTCAGAACATCTTCCTTCTGGCAGAAGATGAAAGCAGGTGCAGATTCCCTCAGCCTCACATAATGAAGAGTCTGAATTGGAAGTTCCCATGAGGTCCTTTTCCTCAGAATTCAGAGATCCTGTAAAGAGGGGGCAGAAAGAGTGTAGGAATCAGAGAAGATCGAGAACATTGCCCACCAAATCAACTAAACAGGGAGCACATGGGCTCATAGAAACTAAATGGCAAACATGATGCCTACAATGGTCTGCACCAAGTTATCTGCATATATATTGCGGTTGTTCGCTTGGTGTTTCTGTGGGTCTCCGAACTATGGCAGCAGATGTATCTTTGACTCTTTTGCCTGCACTTGGGACACTTTCCCTCCTATTGGGTTGCCTTATCCAATCTCAATATGAGGCTTTTTGCCTTGTCTTACTGTATTTGTTTTGCTATGTTTGGTTGTTGTCTTTTGGAGATCTGAATGAGACAGAAGGGGAATGGATCCAAGGGAGAATCAAAGGGGTGGGAACTGGCATGAGCAGAGAGAGAGAAACTGTTCTCAGGATGTACTGTATGATAGAAAAATCTATTTTCAATTAAACAAGCAAACAAACACAAACAAAACTTAATCAGCTTATACCAAGAAGTGCAAATATCTTTATTATTAAGACAACTTTAAATGTTTTAGAAATAATTCAAGTGACTGTTTAATAAATTGTTTAATACATTTAATTTGCAATTATGTATTTTGGGTTTTTTAAAAGTGTATTTATGAAGAAGATAGATCTAGCAAGTTAAGTTTTTTTTCTCATAACATCTGCTACTGGTACTAAAGCAATACCGATCTCATACGATATTGGCAATATACTCATTTTCTATTCATTGAGCATTATATATAGAGAGTAATAAATATATATAAAACATTTATATGAATAACATCAATATATGTTATAAATTGCACATGTATAACATATATGTTACATACACAAAATGCTTAAATGGTCTATTTACTGATATTTCATATAACTCACAGAAATTTTTCTAAATTTATCTTTTATACTCAAGGGGAATTCTTGCTTATTCAATTAATTATTAGTATTATTTAAGTGTTTTTATTTTGCATACATTTAAAAAAGAAAATACATTTTTTTCTATATTACTGCACCAGAATTTTCTGCAGAACCTCACTCTTGTATTATTGTCAATGTTTGAGTAGTTTCAAATACATTGCTATTTAAATTTTCTCATAAATCTTGTTAGAAAAATTTTCTATTTAGATATTGTTTTCAAAAAATACTTTTACCTTAACTAATATTAATGATCATTGACTATGAATAAACTAGTATAATTTTATTGTTTGAAATTTGATATTTCACATTAATTTTGAAGCTTTTATATACAATCAGTATTTATTTTCTTTATAGTAATAGGACAAATCTTTTGAGGATTTCATTTAAAACTGTTTGTGGTGCCTCAAGGGGAGAGATCAGATTATGTTTCTGTGCATGGACTGGCACTTCTGAGCCCATTCCCTCCAGAGGAACACCTAACCTAGTCTTGACATTAGAATGAGGAAATTGGACTTTCCTGGAGTGGATGCTGAGCTGATCCACCTTGGGACTTCTTGCCCTTTTTTGGGGAAGGGATGAGGGATGGGGAGGAGAGAGGCTGAAGGCCGATGAGGAGGGACTGGGAAGGGAAAGGAGGGAGAGCAAGGGGTTACATGGATAAAAAAGACTTTATGCTATAAATAAAAAAGTAAAAAACTGTTTTGTATGTATTATTTAATCTTTTCATTCATTGTGTCAATTTCTAGAAATCTCACTGTGAATTTTAGTTACTATATAATATAAGCAAAATTACAATTATATAACAGCATATATTATTATTTTTAATTTAGTCAATAATTCTTAAATTCATCTTGAATCAAATTTGTAGATTTCATTCTACATGTCTTATACTTATTTTCTTAAAGTCCTCATGCTTTATGTGATGCCACTTAATAAAATTTTAGTTTTAATTTTTTTATTGCTTAACAATTAGTATAAATAGAATAAATACATGTATGTGTCTTGTGTTTTTGTCTTACAGAATTTTTATGTTTTCATAATTGTTCTAGTAACTAGCTTAACAATTCCTTATGAACTCTAAAATACACAGTAATGCTATGTGCTAATATCTGTAAATTTCCCTCTTCTTTTTAAAAATATATGACTTTATATAGTTTACTTTTATTATATTTTATAGTTTAGATTTCTATTAAGTATTTAGTTTTACAATGATTAAACCAAGTGGCTCATCTTGTTTCTAGTCCTTTGGATAAAAGTATTTAGCCATTATTATTTAAATATTATATTCATTATTATTCTAAAAGTAGATATTTTATAGTAGCCTTTTATCTGATGAAGAAACTTTGTGATTGAGGTTTATTGCCTCTAAATTATGAGTAGGTTTTCAGTTTTATGAAGTGTTTTGATTACCATGTATGTTTTGAAATATATATACCAAAACTGATCTTTGTGTATTAAAAAAGCTCTTCAGCATAAGACAATCCTAACATTGTTGAGATATGTTTTGTATTTTAACATAGTACTCATCTCGTTTATTGGTTGTGCTAGTCTTTGTAATGGCATAATAATTGCTTAAGGGAGATATTTTCGTATGCCCTTTTCTGTATGCTGGCAAGAAAATGAATACTTTTATTACTTATCCTCAAGAGACCCCCTCACAGGCATGCCCACAGGCCAATCTGATCTATATCCATGAAGACTCCCTTCCCAGGTGGTTCTAGATAATGTCAAGTTTCCAGTGAATATTAAGTCTTCATTATGGCACATTGCTTTATTTAAAGGTTGTAAATTACAAAAAAATTAAATGTGGAAGTATGTTAAGACACCATTTCTTCTAAAGTTTAATAGAATGCATGTTATGAACATTGTGTCTATCTAATTTGTTTCAAATCATTTGAACTAAAGATTTTATTAAAATGCTCTGCTAATTAAACTCAACAGATCACATACCAAATGATGGCATAGATGGAGGATGAAGAATTACTGGGAGGACTAGTCAGTGGCAGAGGAAGTGAGATAAGAGATGATAACAGGAGTGAAAAATTATTAAAATTCATGATAGGAACATAAAAACCTTTCAAAAAACAAAATAGAGACTTTTTCATTCCCCTTTAATAGCAGTAAGATCTTGGTGATACATCCTCATTTGTTCAACACATTGGTGAATTAACCATCCTATTTCTATTTCTTAAACATTGTAAGTGAAATTTATCATTATTTACTTCTTGTTAGTATTTATTTGTTAATTGAAAGTAGATTTATTGTCATACAATATATTCTGATTATGATTTTCTATCTCCAATCTTCTCCCAGATACTTACAACTTCCCCAACCATACAAATGTATATCCTCCATTTTTCTCTCTCACTGGAAGATTAAAATCACTAATAATAATAATAATAATAATAATAATAATAATAAATACAATAAAATAAAATAAAAAACATAATAAGACAGACCAAATAGAATAAAAGAACTAATGAAAACCATTCAAACACAGACACAGAGACATAACACATTCACATAAAAACATATTACGATAAAATCAAGCTCACACCCATAGTATATAAGGAATAGGACTATTGGATGAAAAGCTCAGAATTTTCTGTGACAAAACAACAACAAAAAGCAAAACAAAACAAAAAAATTTCTATAAATACCAACCAGTTCATTTTGTGTTGTCATCTACTGCTGGTCATGGGGCCTGCCTTTACGTGTGGTTTGTGTAATCTGTTCAATGCCAGTGGAGAAAAATAAAATTATATTCCAAATTAATTATAGATTGTTATAGTTTCTTGTTTAAGGATGAAGGATTGTTTATACTTTGGTTCTCAATTCTAGGACTTTATCTATTTTAGATCACTGCTGGCTTTATACAAGCTGCTACAATGTAGTTAAAATGTGTTTCATTCATGTTATTGACCTTGTTTCCTGGGTGTCCTCCATGCCCATTGTATCTTAAAATCTTTCATTATCCTTTCCTATAGAGTTCCCTGAGCCCTGAGAGGAGAGATTTAATGGAGATAACCTTTTGAGGACTGTGCATTCGAATGTTACTCATTGTCTGTTCATTGAGCAGTTAGTGTTCTTGTTCTTTGTATTTGTTCCCACACACTTCTTTATAAATATAGCAGAATGATGTCAGGAATCATTTTACTGATACATTTCTTTAGCATAATAGTAGCATTTTTTTCCCAAGGTCTATGGCTGATTTAGTCTCAGGTTCTTGGCTATGTAGGCAGTTGTTGATCATGTTTCTTTTTCTTTTTTTTTTCTCATGAAATGTACCTTTCTTCCAAAAAGATACTGGTTGGTTACTCCTACAACTTTTGTACCACTATTACACCAATATATCTTGCAAGTAGATCACCATTGTAGATGAAAGGGTTTATACATAGTGGTCTTTACCTTTCAACTTTGGTAAAATGCAGAGTATCTTTCAGTACTATAAACATTAGTCAGTAGAGGAGAAGGCACTATGTGGGCAGGCACTAACTCATGCTTTTTTTTTTTGTATTCAATGAGTTATATAGGTGTTGTCTTCAGCAATAGGGTTTTATAGTTGTCTGTTTTTGGAGATCACTGAATATCCTTGGCAATAGTTAGATTATTTGGGGATTTCTATGGATATACCTTTGTCCAACAATGGTTTTTGATTAGATGGATCTCATTCCTGGCATTGCATGTTTCATTTGAACCAAGAGATGCAGAGGTGGGATTTTGTTTCTTCCATTATTTTTTGATTCCATATACATTTCTTTCATATATTTTTTATATTTTAGGAAGTGTTTACTGCACTTGGTGTCCATATGATCCCTCAAATGGCCCTTAGTTTTAGCTGTCCCTCCTCATACCCACTCCGCTCTCCTCTTTCCTCCTCTTCTTTGAAATTTTGTCTTTTTCATTTTCTCTATTGTTTGTTTTCTATTTATTTTCATTTCATCCTTATTATGCTTTTTCTCTATTTATTTACATACCATAGCTGTCAATATATTATACTGTTGTTTCTATTTTGTTCAAAATATTTTTTGCCATCTCTCATAATTGCCCCAGTAACTGATAAGGTTTGGAAAGTAACATTGCCAAAGTTTGAAATATTTGAGGCAATGTTCCAGGAATCCTTCTAAAATTAACTCTTCATATAATACTATGTAATCAAAAGATACAGTCTATGTGATTTCACAATTTTCTTTCATTTCATAATAGTATTGACTGTAATCTTAGAAAAAATATTCTAAGAATTTTTTAAAACTTTTTTCTCTTTTTACACAGTGAGCTCTTGATTCCACCATGAAAAAGTGTGGCACTGCTGGCT
Organism: Sigmodon hispidus; assembly: GCA_004025045.1. Classification (NCBI taxonomy): domain Eukaryota; kingdom Metazoa; phylum Chordata; class Mammalia; order Rodentia; family Cricetidae; genus Sigmodon; species Sigmodon hispidus. Next base: position 140,380 of record PVIH01004331.1, read on the forward strand.
ATCCCATGATTTCTCATGTCCAGCTACTTTTTCTAATATTTATTAATAAACAGCATTAGAATTCTTATCCTAAAATTGAAATTTCAACTGCATCTTCATACATGTATGTTACTTTGTCTTGATTTATTGTTACGATATACTATTTTTACATATATATTTAATTTATTTTATATTGTTCTGTGATTATTACTAAATTCCCCTGGTATCCATTCTGCTAGACAGAGGCTAGAATAATCAGCAAGGAAGGGACATCAATTGAAAAAAAAAGCAATGTCTCCAAAAGTTTCAGCTGAAGGGCATTTTGTGATTAATAATGGATGGAGAAAGACCCAGCCAGTTATGGATGGGCTTGTGGTTCTGGATTCTATAGGACAGCAGAGTGTACAAGCCATGAAGGGCCAGCCAATAATTATGGAATCTGATCAGCTCTTGCCTCCAGGTTCTGGACCTGTTTTGAGTTCCTGACTTGCTTCAATTATAAACAACTATATGGGAGTTTAAGCAGTAAACCCTGGGTTATCCAAGTTGCATTTGGTTATGGTATTTTAGCACAGCAATAGTAACCTTAACTAGGACATGGATGTAAGGATTCCTGACAATCCACATGGTGAACCAACATGGCTTCAACAGGATGCACCAGGTATGAAAGGCGTGCCGCAAGGAGGGCTACGTAAGTCCATACCCATCCTCTCTCTTAAAAAGTATGGCCATGTTGCAGTCTGTCTCTCCTCCTCTCTTCTGTTTCTCTGCTCCTATACCCAGCTGGCAACTCTTGTGTGGCTCTGGTAGTGTGTGTATGTGTGTGTGTATCCTCTCACATGCAAAATCAACAGTCATTGTAGTATTTTCTCATAAAATGTATATGGAAGAAGATCATACTTTCTTTTTTCATGTCTTCATTGCTTGCATGATGCTTTCAATCTATTTTTCTATTTTTATTATATTGTTTGTTATGACCTGAATTATGTTGTCAGTTTATCCACTGACATGATACTCTTCAATATGATGACAGTTAATTTCAAGAGAATATAAACTCAGAAGGATCAGAATTTCAAGTTTATCTTTCATTATATAGTGAGTTCCAGATGAATCCAGGACACTTGTAATTCCTCCCTCCCCCCAAATCAAACCTAAAACTTTATGAAGGCACTAATGCCATTAGTAAGGGTTTTCACTCAATACTTAATCATCTTTTAAGTATCCCATCCATACATCAGCATATTAGGAATTCAGGAATTGTGCTCTGATATTTTAAATTGAAGGGAAATTCCAACGTATTAGAACCAACCGGAGCAGGGGGCAGCTGAACTCTGCACCTGGCCACACCCACAGCTCCTGCTGCTGCTGAGGGTATCTGCAAGGATCCCTACTGCGACCCCGAACTGAGTGAACTGAGCAAACCAACTGCGGGGGTCTCTGAGGGGCAGATTCGAACCCTGACCAGAGGACCGGTGCTCTCTGTGGCGTCCCAGCACACTCTGGAGCAGGAGGCAGCTGAACTCTGCACCTGGCCATACCCACAGCTCCTGCTGCTGTTGAGGGTATCTGCAAGGATCCCTACTGCGACCCGGAACTGAGTGAACTGAGCAAACCAACTGCAGGAGTCTCTGAGGGGCGGATTCGAACCCTGACCAGAGAGGTGACAGGAGACACACAAACCAAAGTGCCACAACTGACCAGGACCCATCTAATAGTGAACCACTGAACCCATGGGCAAACGTCAGTGCAAGAAATTACATAATAATACAAAGGGCAATATGGTAACTCCAGAAGAGAGTGGCAATCTTACAAATACAAGACCTGAACTGAGCAATGAAGAGGAAACAGAAGGAAGCAACACCAAAAATTCCTTTTTGATGATCATCGAAGCTCTCAAAGAAGATATGAAAAAA